>OY764961.1:25215424-25293117 GCA_963668005.1 Melieria crassipennis
GCATATTGACGCATTGCCTGAGGATAAACGTGTTTGTAAACGAAGACAATATTTAAAGGGAGTTAAAGAAGAAATTGAAAATATTATAATATTCTCAAGTAAAATAAAAAAGTTTAAATACGGAAAATTCTTTGTCATGCAATGGAATTTTAATTCGAAGTAAATGTATGAATATAAAAATTCTACTAAAAAATATAAAAAAACAGAATAAAAGACAATTAAAAAAAACTGTAAATATATACATAGCATGAAAGTATTTAAAGAATTAAAAAAATAAAAAATACATATAACAAAATATACAAAAACGTAAAAACGATATTAAAAATTAAAATTTTTAAAATAAAAATAAAAGCAATATAAAAAGTATTAAAAAATATAAAAAATGATTGAATGAGAATGAAATGATTGAGTAGAAACTACAAAAATATGCAAAACAAAAATTATTTATACAAAATACAAAACTATATAAAAATTTTAAATAAATATGAGTAATATTAAAATATATAAAAAAATCTAAAAAAATAAAAAAACGTATAAAACCATACAAAAATGAAAGTAAACAATAGAAATAATATATATCTAATAGTAAATTTAAGACTAAGAAAAATATCAAATAAAGAACAAAATATAAACCATAAAAATATATATATTAAACCAAATGTAATTGAATTTAAACAATTTAATACATGTATGAAAAATATAAAAAAACAAATGTAAGAACTATCAAATTAGGTATATTAAAAAAATTTAAGGAAATATAAATAATATGAAATATATAAAAAAAATTAAAACGAATAGAAAAAATATGTTAAATTATATTGAAACGAAACATAATTAAATATGAAAAGGGCAGAATTATAAAAAATTAAAAAAATAAAAAAAATAAAATAAAAAAATTTAAATACCTAATATAAAAAATTTAAGGAAATATAAAAAGTACAGAAACATGTAACAATAAATATATTAATACATATAAAAATATATTAAAATATATAAAATCAAAAATTATTAAAACACTATATTTAAGTGTTTTGTTAATTTTTGATTAGAACCAGTAATATAAAAAAATACAAAAATATATACAAACATTAAAATAAATACAAAATTTAACAAAAAATAGAAGCAAATATAAAAATATGCAAATGTTTAAAAAAATTATTAAAACAATAAAGTAAAAAAAGTAACTGATTAGAACCAGTAATATAAAAAAATACAAAAATATATACAAACATTAAAATAAATACAAAATTTAACAAAAAATAGAAGCAAATACTAAAATATGCAAATGTTTAAAAAAATTATTAAAACAATAAAGTAAAAAAAATTAAAAAATATATTAAAATGAAAAAGTAAAAAATATAAGGAAAAATTATTTAAAACTATTTCAAAATGGAAAACAATTTTATTATATTTTGATCTGTAACTTTAACCAATGTAACAAAATACAAAATTATGAATATATATAAAAGAATTAAAAGAAATATTAAAAATATTAAAAAACAAATATATATATATAAATTTAAACAAATATAAAAATAACAAAGATGTAAAAATTAAAAAAAAAAGTTGTGTATATTATATATAAAAAATATATCCCTTTCATATAAAATATAAAAGGGACAGAAATATATAAAAATTATAAACAAATACAAAAAATTTTAAGTAGTTTAGAAAATTCAAAGAAATATAAAAAATACAAAAATATATAAAATTAAGTATATTAAAATATATAAACAAAATTGAAAATATATAAAAATAAAACAAAAATGTATAACAAAATTAAAACAAATATAAAAAATACAAATATAAATAAACAAAACTTGAGCAAATGTAAAATTATATAAAATATTAAATACATATAAAAAAATTATATTATATTATATTAAATTATATTATATTAAATTATATATTATATTATATTAAATACATATAAAGAAATCTAAAAAATACAAAAATGTTTAAAATTAAAACACATACAAAATAAAAAAGTTATAAATATATATTCAAGTGAAATTTATAAGATATAAAATACCGAAATATATTAAAAAATTTTAAACATAAACAATTTTTAATAATAAGAAAAATTCAAAGAAATATAAAAAATACAAAATATAAAAAATATATTTTATAAAAATGAATGTGTTAAAACGGATAAAAAATATGAAACTAGGACTGAAAGGCACGCGCCTTCTCCAGTTGGTCATATCAAGAGATAATAGGGCCTCTGTCTAGCTTACGGTTTCGAAAAGAAGAGCCAGAGTTCCGCTCTTCATATTTTTTTTCTTAACTTTTTTCTTAACGAACTTAACTAACCTTGTCTTGGACGATACTGCAGATATCTGGCAGACGTCATGACTGTATAGCTGTAGATCCACCAAGTAGAGATCACCTATAATTTTCCAACCTGTTTCCCCAATCTTTTACCGTACTTAATAAAGAGGCTTTGGTAACCAAGTTCCAGACAGTCAACTTTTGCCTAGACAATCTATGTCAATGCTAAAGTAAGTTTTGATTCCAGAGTTCCTCGTTGTATTTGATCTAAGATCGTCGCGCCCATAGTTGGTCGGTCTCTTCATGTTGAAAGCTCTTAACGTAAATGATTCCTTTGGCGCCCAAACCTTCAACAAAGAATTGTAACATTAAGGAATGCAACATTCTGAATTTAAATATGGAGCTCCTACCATGTTTTGTTTTTAGTGCGTTCTTTTCTGCATGAACCCCGCTAACCCAATGAAACAAAAAATCCCAATAATAGCAATAAACAAAAGAAAAACAAAATAAAAAGCACTCCAGAGACTAGACAAATAATAAAACTGCAAATATTATCCTCAGTGATGCGGGCAGATAGCAGCGCTGGACATTTATTGTTATCCTGTGGGAGTGGCGCCAACCATTCGGAGCGTGCCGCCCACGCGACAATACAAAAATAAAACTCAAATTAATAATGCAACAACAACGCTGCATCCACTTGGCGGTCACAACTTTTTGTGACATTAAAAATTGCGTAGGTTTTTAGGTAATAAATGACATTTTTGTGGGTCAACCAGCCAACACGATGCGGCCAAATAAACTAAGTGCGGGTCGCCTTTTTTAAGGGTCGACAGAAGACCTAAACTGTTGGGGTGGGTAAACAGAAAGCAGAGTTAAAAAGTGGAGTGAAAAAGAGAGAAAAGAAAAGGTCGCCAACGGTGGCGCAAATAAATCAATTTGCCATATTTGGTGCTATTTCCTTCCAGTTACTTGGCGGCGATGTGAAGCAAACAATTTTGTTAACAATTTAGTTTTTTAATTGAGTTTTCCGTGATGCGAATTTTAAGAAGGACCAACGAAAAGCATTTAATGGAAAGGTGGGAGTCGAATTTTTTTTGTGTTTTTTGTCATTTACAGGAAAGGAAATTTATATAGAAAAATGACAAAGAAACTACACAAGAAACGCAATAAGTGAATAGTGTAGCGAGTTTGAAGGGTCGAGAGGTCATTATGTGTGAGCTGAGAGGGTTAAAAAGGTATCAAAATCTCTGAAAATAATTTCCATTCAAACTTTCAAGTTCTGCCTTCTTCTGGCTTTGGTATCAACAGTATTTGAACCTTTTTTTTTAATTTATGTAAAAAGTAGGTATGAGTACTTTTGGGCTGAAAAATTAAAAGTTAATTACTCTGCCTATTAAAAATACTCGTACCTTTTCTTATTTTAAGCCCTAATTAGTAATGGAGTTAGGAGTAAATGAGCTGGAAGTAAAAGATTACTGGGGAGGAAAGACAACGAAGTAAAAGAAACATAGCGAAGTAAAAGAAGTAGACAAATTATATTTGTGACTTACTCAGCAAATGTTCAGGTTTGGTATTTGATGTTTCATTTCTGGCATTTTCATTTTCATGAAAATTTAATGGGGTAAACAATGGGTTAAAGTTCGTATAAGGGTAGACTATGAAAAAAACATGAATCGATAGACTTATTTACTTCAAAGTTGGTGATAACACTTGAAATCGAAAATAATTAGACACGTTTTTATTTTTTTTTGAAAATCAAAATCTAAAGGGGTAAACAAAGGGTTAACAGTTTTTATGGCAAAACAAGATTTTATGGGCCTTTGGACTTCAAACTTGGTGGAGGTACTTCAAATGCGAAATAATTCGATACATGTTTTTAATTTTTTGGAAAATAAAAATCTGGGGTCATTGATGGGTTAAAAGTTTGTATGAATAAACATGATTTAATAGGGGTTTTTGAGTTCAAACTTTGTAAAATCACTTCGAATGAGAAATAATTCGACTTGTTCTTTATTAAAAAAAAAAAACTGACAAGGTCAACGAAGGGTTAAGAATTTGTATGGGTAAACATGATTTAATAGTTTTTTGAGTTTAAATATTGGAAAATTGTAATTGTAATTTTGTAATTGTATTTTTTTCGAAAATCGAAATCTGACAGGGTCATTGATGGGTTAAAAGTTTTTATGGATAAAAATGATTTAATAGGTTTTTCGAGTTTAAACTTTGTAAAACCACTTCGAATGAGAAATAATTCGACTTTTTTTTTATTTTTTCGAAAAAAAAACTGACAAGGTCAACGAGTTTGCATGGGTTAAGGGTTTGCATGGGTAAACATGATCTAATAGTTTTTTGAGTTTAAACATTGTAAAACCACTTCGAATAAGGAATAATTCTACTTGTTTTTTTATTTTTTCGAAAAAAAAACTAACAATGTCAACGATGGGTTAAGAGTTTGTATAAGTAAACATGATTTAATAGTTTTTTGAGTTTAAACATAGTAAAATTTGTAATTGTAATTTTGTAATTGTATTTTTTTTCGAAAATCGAAATCTGACAGGGCCATTGATAGGTTAAAAGTTTTTATGGATAAAAATGATTTAATAGGTTTTTCGAGTATGAACTTTGTAAAACCACTTCGAATGAGAAATAATTCGGCTTGTTCTTTATTTGTTAGAAAAAAAAACTGACAAGGTCAAAGATGGGTTAAGAGTTTGTATGGGTAAACATGATTTAATAATTGTTTGAGTTTAAACATTGTAAAACCACTTCGAATGAGAAATAATTCGAGTTGTTTTTTATATTTTCGAAAATCGAAATCTGACAGGGTCATTGATGGGTTAAAAGTTTGTATAGATAAACATGATTTAATATGTATTTTGGAGTTCAAACTTTGTAAAACAACTTCGAATGAGAAATAATTCGACACTTTAAATTTTTTTTCGACGAAAATAAAAATCTGACAGTGCCAACGATGGGTTAAGAGTTTGTATGGGAAGCATGATTTAATAGGTCTATTGATTTCAAATAAATATGATGAAAGCACTTCAAGTTAGAAATAATTATATACCTAAGTAATTTTTTCATAAAAATCTGACTGGATCAACAAAGTGTTAAAATATATTTGATTTATTGGTCCCATTGACTTCAAACTTGCGCGCAAAGCCGCCGGACCCTGCTAGTACTCTATAAGTATGTTCCTATTCTGGTTTATTGAAAAGATAATCGATTTAATGATTTCTGTCTGTTCGGAGTTTTATTGGCATCCAAAAAAAAAAGCTTTGAATCCTTAAGAATCACTACCACACACAAATTGTCAAATTCTGTGGACAAAATCCTAACCATTTCGATTTCATCATCGCAACGATCCATCACAGTGTAATTCTCTCTTTCTGCATTGTCGAGCGTGTTGTTGTTGCGTTGAAATTCCAAAATGATAATAAGACCATAAAAATTATGATGAGTACTTAAGGCGGCGGCAGCCATTCAGCCATAATACTTAGGCGTTTTTTTTTTAATCTATTTGAAGCTCCAGCCAAGTTTTGCATAAAACCAAAATCACATCCTGCACGATAAAACGGTATTAGCATCACTCGGTGCACATAACCTCAATGCTTGTTATCACATCAAGCACAACAACAACAACAACAATAACAACATTAATGGCGGCGAAAACAATCAGCACAAAAAACTGGGTCATTTCAACAAAAAAATATCAACAGACAAATTCCATTTTTGGGCCAAATGTTGTTGGTGTTTTTCGGCATTGGTATTGTTGTGGTAGTGTTGTTGTTGTTTTTCAGCAACAAAAGCTCAACCTAAATGTGGAACACTAACCGAAACTGAATCGCAAAGCAAAGACCAAGAACTCATAACAAATTGAAGGAAAGTAAAAACAAAAAAAAATAAAAATAAAAACAAATTCATAGCAACAACATTAGGAGCAACAAAAACAACCATCCCTCTGATGGCATAATCTTACAAAATTAGCGCTCATTAATTTCCGCATCAGAAAAAAATATCAGAAAATGTTACGACAACAACAACAACAACAATAGTAATCAGAACATGAGAACAAAGCGACAACAGGCAGACAAGGATAACGACGCCTGTAGTGTTGGTGCCTGAAGGAAAGGCAAAGCTATGCATAATTGAATTAAAAGTGGACTGTGGCCAACAACAACAAAGAGCAAAAAAAAAACAGACAATGAAAACAACAACGAAATAATGCTGCCAAAGACGCATAGAAATTTGCTGAGCACTCTTCGACATAACGAAATCATAACAACAACAACAAAATTATTCACTTTGTCTGCAACGAATGGCGACGTCTTATCGCCGGATACCGAACGTCGTTGGCCGATGCTGTCGCCAACGATTTCACCGTAGTGTCCTGTCAAGTCGAAGGAGCGCACAATGCTTTTCTTGCAGGACGCTTTTTAATTGAAATAACATCATAAAGCAGAGTGCTGGCGCGCTGAGGTGCGGCAACTAAACGCCGAGATGGTGCAAAGCAAAGTGAAGCTGAATTGAAAGGAACAGAGAAATGAATTGCCTGAAAGGAAGTGAAGTTGTCAGTGAAAGCGGCGACAATCAACGCGCGGCGCCGAACTAAAGTAGACGCGTCAAAACAACAACAACAACAACAACAATCATCTCTATCAGTGCTTTTATCGACAGAATGGGCCAGACTCATCATCGTTGCCTTTCACCGCACCACCGAAGCACCGATGGCTGAGATTTGGCTTTAACGCAGATAAAGTTGAACTAATTTCACTCAGCCTGTCTTCCCTTTCGCCCTCTACGCTACAACTAACAGTCGCCAAAGCGTTGTAGGACGCAGCCTGCTGCCTCCACTCGCACTCCCACTCCGACTGCCAGCGACAATTTAGCTTATCGCTCGCTGCTAATGGCCGCCCGATATCCTGCAAAGCATTTTTCATTAAATACGCCGCGCTTTCGCTCATTTTCAGTTGGCCGCGATCCATTGTTGCCGCCGCGAGTCGAATCTGCTGCGTCGCGCATCGCCGAGCAAAGCATTGTAATTAGATAAGTACCGCCAGCACTTTTGCCATCGCCACAACATTTGTTGCTCGACTGTCTGCGTTTGGGAAAATGCCGACTGAATTCTTGGCTAATGTTTGTGTGTTCCGCGTCAGCACTTTTTAATTGAATTTTATTGCGCGGCAGTTGAAGTTGCGCCCAAACAACTTTCGAAGAAATTAATTCGTCCAGTTTGGGTGGCTGGAGTTGAGTGGATGATGGAATGATGGATTTTTGGCTGTTTGCTGAAATCATTTAAAATTCTGCGCCATATCAACACAGTTGTGGTTTTGTAAATTGCCAAATATAGCAACTAAAGTTGGAGCGCATTTGGCGCAGTCCATGTACAAAAATGTTGAAAATTGCCACATTTTCCAGCACGATTTAAGGATTTAACAATTTTGTATTATTTAATTGTTTTTTTAACATTAGTTAACCCATAAAAAATAATAAATAAAAATGTTATTAAAATAAATTGTATAAAAATAAAAAAATTATTATTAATTATTGTATTATTAATTAATCAATTTATATAAATAAATTCATTAACTAATGTAAACTAATAAATCAATATTAATTAATTATTTAATTTAGTTTTAGTTTAATTTAGGCAGCCGCCGTGGCTCAGTTGGTTAGTGCGTTGGACCGCGAGTCGCAGGCAGCAACCTCAGGTTCAAATACTGCCTGTAATAACACCTAAAAAAAAATAACGGGAAAACTCGTTTTCTCTTTCGGTGGCTGTCCTCTCAGCTGGAAATGGCAAACCTCTGAGAGTAAAAATTGCTTATGAAAAAGCTCCCAACCTGCCGTTCGGAACCGGCATTAAACTGTAGGTCCCTCCAACCCGTGTACAAATTCACACGCACAACACGGGTAGTTGCGGGAAGCTAGGCCTTAGTCTCGCGTAAGCGGGCTGTCGTGCCAGTCAATTATTATTATTATTATTAATTAATATAATTCATATCATATAAATAATTTAGCCAAAAATTTGTATATTAAATATTTTAAATACCATTTTTATAAATTTTGTATGACACTTTTCTCAAAAATATATTTAATAAACATTTTTCGTAAAACAAAAATATAATTAATTAACATAATTAATATTAATTAATATAATTAATTTAGCAATTGTGTATATTATGTATGTGTATATTAAGTATTTTAAATACCATTTTTATAAATTTTGTATGACACTGTTTTCAAAAATATATTTATTCAATATATTTCTTAAAAAAAAATTATAATTTCTTTAAAGAATTCTAGTATTAAAAAAGAGTTAATCAAAAAAAAGTTGAACAAAATTAAGGAATAAAAAAGTATGTATAAATACAAAATAATAAAATTTTTTTAAACTTAAAAAAAATTCAAATATACAAAACCATATTTTCAATTAAAAAAACGTTGAACTAAATTAAATAACTTTAGCAAAAAAATGTGTATATTAAACTTTTCAAAATACATTGTTTTATGAAACAGTTTTTCATGTAAATTTGTATGCAAATATATTTCGAAACTATTTTTTTCTATTTAAAAAAATTCTTTCTTTAAAACCAGTTAGTAGATCATACAAAAATAGGGAATAAATAAAAAGTTGTGTTTAAAAATATTTTTTGTAATTAAAAAAATTTTTGAAATATAAAATTAATAAAAATATTTTCAAATTAAAATAATTTTTATATATACAAAAAACATATTAAAGAATTCTTAATTCAGTTAAACAAATTCTTTCATTAAAAACAGTTAAACAAAATTAAAGAAGCAAATTAAGGAGTTCAACAAATTTTTTGTAAAACATATTTTGTAATTTAAAAAATTTTTTAAATATTTTAAAATTATATGTTATTTCTTTAATCAATTAAAGTCTTCACGAAACATAAATTTCACGAAACAAAAATTATATTTTTCATTAAAAAATTCTTTCATTAAAAAAAAGTTAAATAATTCAAAGAAAATTAACAAAAACTTTCAATTAAAAATTTGCAATAATTCAAAAAAATTTCAAAATATTTCGATATTAAAAATTTGATTGTTTCTATTTCTAAAATAATTTTGTTTTTTAAATTACAGCGTATTTATTGTGTTTTAACCAAAAACCATGACTTTAATTTGGAGTCATTAAACAAATTGACAGAAACATAAAATTATAAACATAGAAGGCCTTAATTCCAATTTGTTTAGTTAAAAAAATATTTATATTTATATCATTTATTAAAAATATTTAAAAATTAAAAACTAGGTTTTTTATTTTTCACTAAGCATTTTTCTCATTAAACAATCAATAATTTTCATTAAAAAAATTCATTAAGAATACATTAAGAATAAAAAATTTATTTAAAAAAATATTTTGATTAAAACAAAATTATTTTCATTTTAAAAACTTCTTTCATTAAAAACAGTTAAAAAAAATTGAAAAGGAAAATTAAAAAATTGCAAAATTTTAAGTTAAAAAAATTGTTTTTTTGAATATAAAAATTTTTGTTTAGTTAAAAACAAACTAAAAATATTTTAAAATTGAAAAATTAATTTTTTCACATTTTTTAATTTGAAATTCAAAAGCCAACAAACCAACCATACTATTATTATTAACAAAGATGAAAAAGTCAAAATCTTTAACAATAAAAGATGATTTTTTTTTTAAATTGGAAACAATTTTAAGATATTAAAATTTTTTTTTTACATTTGTAATTAATTTTTTTTATGCAAAATTTTTTATATAAATTGTTTTTTAATTAAAAACCAAAAAATAACGATGTCTACCAAAAAAAAATTTGTATATAATTGAAAAAGAAACAAAATCTTTAACAAAAAAAGATTTCATCGAAAATGGTACAAATTCATTAAAATGAATTAAATTTTAAAATGTAATTAGTTTACATTTTTAAATTTAAAATGTTTTTATTCACAATTTTCTATATTTATTTTGTATTGTACTTATTGTTTTTTTTTGTCATAAACCGAAGCAAAAATCAATTTTGTATTTTAAAAATAAAGTGCAATAATTTAAATAAAAGTGTGATTTTATTTAAATAAAAATATGATAATTTAAAAGTTTAAATTTAATTTTTTTTTACATTTCTATCAAAAAATCAATTTTGGGTCATTTAAAAAAATTAAAAAAAACTCAATCTTTAACAATGAATTTAATTAAAATGTTTTGTTTTTGCCTCGTTATTTTTTTCAAGTCAGCAACTATATTCTCGTTACTGGGGAAGAATTTCTGCGTGAACTCGTCATTAAATAAAGGTAACAAAAACAACAGTGTGTATACTAAACAAAGGTAACAACAACAAAAAATCTGCGTTTACTTTGGGAATTTTCGACAATTTGGCTTCTTTTCATTTCCCTCATCATGAAATTACTGCAAATAATTAAATGAACTTCAGCGCACACGACCTAAGCGACCATCAAAACTCTTCCCCGAAATGAGCTCGGAACCACTTGAAAGTCCTAATAGAATTTTCAGAATTTTTTAATAACTCAGACAAACTTTGCTGGCATGCGGCTTCAGCATTTCATTTCTTTCTAACATTCTTACCTGCATTTGTTGTTGCACAGATTTTGTTGCTTTATTCTATTTTTTGTTATGTTGGCGTTGTGTGCCACTTTTGTGTGCTGCATAGAACATACTACAACTTGTTAAGAAGAATTTTCTAAATTAAAAAAATATTTTAGCATCTCACAAAACATGCGCTTCCGTTTCCGCTTTCAACAATTCCTCGTTCTTCTTGCACTCACTCTATCTCTCGCTCGGTATACTTGCGTAGTAAACAAGAATCAACAATGAAAACCCTGAAAGTTATCATTCCCTCATAATTTTCATATCTCGGCGGGCGGAGAGGCAAGAATCGAGCTAAAGTATTAACAAGCTAGAAAAGTTTGAAATGCCGGAAAAAGTAGACAAAGTCGCATAATCGCATTCACCTGCACGCACACATGTGTGGTACATTTATGTGTGTGTGTATATGTGTGTGTGTATATGTGTGTGTGTGTGTATAAGAATGTTGTGTCGAATGTTGAGGCAAGTGAGAGCAAGTTGAAGCGGCAAGATGATGAATTTTTAAGCAAGAATTTGCAGTTTGTGATGGAATTACGAGGCGAGGCGTTCTAGACGCGTTAGCGTGTTGTAAGTTGCTGCGACGAGGGAAAATTAAAATCTGTTAAGTGCAGTGAAACGAACAGGCAACCGAACGAGAGGAAGAGAAAGAGATAGGAAGAGAGGGATGCAACAACGTGTCTGCAAAATAGTAGCAAGAATTTGGTTTTCATTAAAACAAACAACGCGCTTCCTAGATGTATGTGTATGTATGTATGTATATGTATTAATGTATGTGTGTGTGTTTTGTGTACGTGTAGCAGTATTTACAAATGTTGTAGAAGTAATGTAAAAAAATTATTATGAAACAACTGAATGCAACAAAAACATATTGCACGTGCACAACATGCGCTTCATCAACGCTTCAGAAAACAACAACAACAACAATTATAACCACTGCATAGAACTTCACATGACTGTCTGGCATTATTTCATCTTCGCACTGCGTCAAACGTAGCAACAGCGGCAGCGACTCGATGCCGCAGGCGGACAGCGGCTGCTCGATTGTGCGCGCACATTTAACGTTTAACCTTTCCCCCCGTCGCCCCACCCCCTTCGAAACAATTGCATTGCATCTGCATGCAGGACTCAAAGGATTACATGTCAACGTCGGGTTTTCAACTGAAATCATTAAAATGTACACGCGCGCGCTGGTTGCAAAGCACAAAACCTGGTAACGGGCACTGCCGTTGACTGTTTGTGTCAACGGCAAAGTGGAGAGCAAAAAAAATGAATAACACAAGAACAAAAAAATAAAAATTGAAAAAATCCCCTACATGCACAACATACCAACACTTGGCTAGCGACTGGCATTGCTGCAATTCCATTGCATACAATCAGGCGCCCGCACACCGTTGCTCGTTCCGACCTCCTTTGCCAACGTGCGCTCGCACTTATGAATGTGAATATTTTTCTCGCATTGCAATTTTCATATGCACAATAAATTCGTATAGGTATGCAAAAGGGAATATAACCAACAACAACGACGACAACATCAAGTTGTAAAAATACCCTTAGAAAAAAAATCAACAACATTTACCTGTGTGAGTACAAATGAAAGCAATGGTTGCGGCATGTTTTTCTCTCTGTTTTAAAGAAGCTCGTTGTGGAGAAGAGGAGAAGAGGAGGTGAGGAAAGAGAGCATGCGATGCTGTCTTCCGCAGTTGTTCTGGTTGTACTGTGCATTTATTGATTTTTTTTTGTAAATAAAATATGTGTGAAATTAACTTTTTTCCTCTGCCGAAAATTTTGTAAGAAGAATTCGAGGCTGTAGGGTTTTAAATAATTTTCACTTTCAAACAAGATTTTTGTTTGCAGGAATTTTCAATGTTTTTACAACTATAGATTCGAAAAGAATTTCAATTTTTGAAATGCGTGGCTTTGCACGCAACTCTGAAGTCAATGGGACCAATAAATCAAGTTTCTTTGAAACCTTTGTTGACTCCGTAAGATTTTTATGACAAAATACTTTTCTAATTATTATTTCTTATTTGAAATGCTTTCATCATATTTTAAGTCAATCGACCTTTTAAATAATTTTACTCCATAAAAACATTTAACCCATTGCTGACCTCGTTAGATTTTGATTATTGGAAAAAATAACAATCTAACAATTTTTATTTAAACACTCCAAGTTTGAAGTTAATTTAATTTTTCTCAGTGTTTTCATGCAAACTTTAAATCCATTATTGGCCCCGTTCAATTTTAACTTTCGAAAATATTAAAAACACGTGTGGAATTATTTCACACTAAGAATACTTCAACATACTTCAATGCACTTTAACCCATTGCTGACCCCGTTAGATTTTGACTTTCGAAAAAATTAAAAACACGTGTCTATTAATTTTTATTTAAAGATTTCAATTCGGAAGTCAATTAATTAATTCATTTAAATTTTTCACAGTTTCTTCATACAAACTTTTAACCCATTGTTGACCCCGTTAGGTTTTGAGCTTCGAAAACAAAATATTTTTGAGCTTCGAAAAATACTTGTCGAAAAATACTATTTCTCACTAAAAATACTAAAAATAAATGTCCGATGTTCGAATTCCTAAGTCAAATGTTAAATTGTTTTAAAATTTAAATTGTATCCTTAGCTATTATGTCAAATGTAAATTGCTAGTTAGTTTAATTTTCTTTGTTTAAACTAGTCGCAGTTTTTTGTACGCAAGTCGTAAATAAAAAAAACAAAAAAAAACTAAAAATACTTCAACCAACTTTTATGTCAATAGGCTCATTTGTTTTTTCGTAGTCTTCCATAAATGCACTTTAACCCATTGTTGACCCCGTTAGATTTTGATTTTCGAAAAAAGTAAAAACACGTGCCTAGCAATTTTTATTTAAATACGGCAATTTTGAAGTCAATAGGTCCATTAATTCATGTTTTTCCACAGTTTCTTCACACAAAGTTTTAACCCATTGTTTGCCCCCCGTTAGGTTTTGAGTTTCGAAAAAAATGAAAAACACGTGTCGAATTATTTCTCGCTAAGAATACTTTAACCAACTTTGCTTAATGTTTTTTTCGTAGTTTTCCGTAAATGAACCTTAACCTATTGTTGACCTTGTTAAACTATCAACTGACTGTTGACCAACTTTTCGGTTTTTCGAAAGAAGTGAAGTGCTGCTCGGCAAAGTCATGAGTCATCAATCCAAAGAAGTGCTGATACAAAGGAACAATGTCTGGACATCCCACTGAACCGGATTTAAAGTTCCCTTGAAGACTTGCAACATTTCTTAGATTTGATGCTAATCACGTTACCTTTTGTAAATCTCTCAATACTAATTTATATTCCCAATAATTAATTAAGCTAAGAAGGGGTTGGTCCAGGACTTGTGTGGACCAGAGCCATGAACTGGTTAACTCTTTTGCTATTTTGTTGTCATATGAGAACATGCTAAGTTGTGGACGGCTGAACCCTCTTCGGAGTAAGAATAAATTTAAATAATTTAAATTTAATTTTAGAATAAATTTTTTTGTTGGTCCTTACAATAGTTTGAAGTATTAGAAAAAATACGAAATTAATGAACTGAATGTTTAAGTATAAAGAAGAGAAGTTTGCAAGTTTCTTGAATGGTGTACATAGTAGTAGTACATAGCTACATGGCTACATAGTAAAGAAGGAAGAAGCAGAAAAATAAGAGCAATTTTTTATTTGACTACTTATTTCAATTCAGATATATTTTTATATAATTTTAGCTGAAGTATTTGAAGATATGATTGCTGTCATGTGACTCTAAAAAATAGAGTTCGCTTATAAAAATTAAAAAAAATAATTAATGAGATGTTGTTTATATAACCATAAAAATTAAAAAAATATAAATAATAAGTATATAAAAAAAATAATAATATAAAATATAAAATAAAATTTAATTTAATTTAAATAAATTTTAACTTTCCCTAAGTAAAAACTTTAGCGAAAGGGTTAAGCAATTCAATGGTTTAGAGTCTAGCAGCGAACGAGTTAATTATTTTGAGAAGATTATTAGTTTTATCTATAAAAAATATCATTCGAAAATGTATAACATTTGAAAATAGTATGATAGAAAAATTCACTTTTATCAATTTCACCGTCAATAACTTCCCTAAATCTCATCTGATTTGAATAAACTATATATCGTTGAAAAGGCTAAGGTATTAGTTATGTTCTGAACGCTTGTGTTAGTCGGATGATTCGTTTACGAGATATGTGCTCATGTGCACTGAAATAACAGGAAAAACGGGGTTTTCGAGGATTTTTCGAGAACACTTCTTAATACAATTTTTTTAATTTTCAATTTCGTGTTCAGCGACACAAAATTAGTCTAAAAAAGACTTTTTACCATAAGATTTTTGTTGAGTAGTGAAATCGAAAAACAGCAGAGCCATTGGGAAATTTGCCGAATATTTTATTCCACTCGTTCAAGAGATATATGTTTTATTTTTTAAGTAAATCGTGTTTAATTAAATCCCTGAAATTTACTGAAACAGGTCAGTTATCCGGCGCTTTTTCATGACTTAGTGCTCAGAGAATTGAAGAACAAATCACCGGCACTTGGGTTCGAATGCCAATTCAATACCAACTAAAGTTGTTGTTTTTCTTGCCAGACAGTAGCACAGTTTTACAAGTTAAATACAATGTTCTTAGATTATTTTACAAAAACAAAATACACGTACAAAATTATCGAGTATCGAACTAACAAGGTAACGAGCTTGGTGTGAATACCCCTAATATTTGTAAAATATTAATGAAACAATAAATTGTAATGAAAAAAATGGCGCTACCTAACATTGACAGCTGAAAGTTCTTCAGAAATCCAAATTTTTGCTGTACTTTAATTAACAAATTTTCGTTTATTTATTTGATGTTTTATTTACAAATTCAACTGCTTGTAGCTGGTTAAAAAAAAAAATTTTTGGTTAAAAAAAGATTAGATTTTTTAACTCTCTATCTCTTTTAATATCTAAGAAAAATTCCAGAAAACCAAAATGTGTTATTTTCATATTAATTCAATTTGAAATGTCATTATTTTCAAATGATATTTTCTAGAAACTGGGTTTCGCATTTATGCGCAGCGAGTGCACACAACATTTCTAATTAATTATGTGCAACTTTATTAGTGTAAAAAAAGCTGCAATTCTTTAGTCTCAGTTTGTCTCTGTCTCTGTCATTTCGACTCGACGCTTTTAAGCTGGTTTTCATTGCATGCGAATTTTCCATTGCTACATTGCTACAACAACAACACACAGCCACCTACACACGCGTGTTGCTAACAAACCGTAATAACATAAGTACAACAACAAACATAATAGCAAAATAAAAACAACAACAAATAGCAACAAGAAAATATCATAAAGATGACAAGAGTAACGCTTTAAAGTGGATAACGCTAGACACTTTATTCCGACTCGAACGAGCTTCCTGCTGCCAAGCGCTGCCGTTCTCTAACTGAATAGCTATGAAAATAAATGTATGTGCGTGTGTGTGGGTGTGAGAGTGGCACTGTGTGTGAGTGTGAGTGCGAGTGTAAGTGGGCGTGTGCGGTAGCATGTGTGCAGGTATGTGTGCGGCTGCGAGTAAAGGTAAAAGTTTAAGGATCCATTTTCGAGTGGATAAAGGAGCGCAAAGCCGTCAGAGTTACAGTAGCTGGGCTGGTTAGCGTATTGCACGAGCCGAGTGGCACAGCATCGAGTAACGGATTCGAGTGCACAAGAATGTGTTGGTTGGCTGTGGTTGTTGCTTGTTGCTATCATCAACATTATTCTCGTTGTTGTGCCATTGTCATTGTTTGCTTTTGTTGTTTCATGTTATTGTTTGTGTTGGTGATGTTGTTATTGCATGTTATTGTCGTTGTTGTTGTTGCTGGCATCATCAACAGCTTTCAAGTGTCTCGGGTATGTGATTAAGGATTTAATTTTGAAAAATTGCATTTTTGTGCACAAATAGAAAAAAATATAATAATAAATAAATGAAATGAAACAATGTTGGAATTGGTGCACAAATAGAAAAAAATAAATAAATAAATGAAATGAAAAAAAGTTGGATTTTCAAACTGAATTATTTAGATGAAAAATATTTAAATAATGTAAATTTTTTGTAAATTTTGTAAAATTTTTCAAGTTGAATTTCAGGTCGAAAAGTTGACACAAAAAGTTGTTGCAATTCGTCGCCAACTCAGTCAGTCAGTAGAAGCAAGAAAAGCATGTCAGCCGCTCAGTCAACTATCAGACAGACAGCCAGCCATTCTTGTCTGCAATATGTACACCAAAAGTGTCTGACGCTTGTATAGTGACTATAAAAAGCTGACGCCTTCTTACACTCCTTCACAAATACATTGCAACATTGGACACGCACACCAGTGCGAAGGCAGCAAACAAACGCTGCGCAAATTACTGCATATTCATGCCGCACCGCACACATGCACGCAGCGAATGAATCAACAGAATTTTAATTGAATTTGCCACGTAGCGTCTAGCGGACTGAACGTTTTCAAAAGGCCTCAATTGCGTAACTCGTGTGGCAGCCACAGCCGCAGCCAACGTCGCCGTCATCGCCACGCAGCAGCACAAAATTTTCTCAACGTTCAACGTTGTACGCTCTCGCATAGCCGGCAAAGTGCCTGCGCCGGTAGTGAATTTGATTACGTCAAGAAAAAGAAGAGCACGACAACGTTTTCATTGCATACATTGAGGCGTTGCAGCATTAGTTACGTTCTATGTGCATGCAAATGTTGGCCGTCTGTGCATTTGTTGCAACACACGGCTTTGTATCACTACTGTAGAGCACTATAACAACAACAACAACAATTATATAAAAGAACAACAAGTAAACATAACAACAACAACACGTAAACGCATCTCATGTTGACTACTAAATTTCATATGATGACAGCATAAATGACAAATTGATTGCTTTTTCTTCTGTCACTTTTATGCACTCATTCCGCTCATTCGTTGCCGCTCGCCGCTACGGCTTTATTGTATTAGGTTGTTTGTTGTAAGGGGGGGTGGGGGGCGCAATGAGCAAATGGCTGACGGCGAGTGGCTGACGCTGGACGCGCGTGTTAAGCGTTTTTGCAATAATTTTGTTAGGCAGTTGATTGAATTTTTAGCCAAGTTTGCATTTACATTTTACAGCGACACTCGGCCAAAGGAAAAGTAAACCAGAGGGCGAAGTGAGGTGGAAGGGAGAAGAGAGATTGCTTTGTGTTTTAGCGCTGTGGACCCGCACTGATGGCTGTTGACCAGCAGAGAAGCAGACATGCAGTGATTTGTGGAAGTGTTTTGGACCCTACAGGGACTGTGTGTTTGTGTGTGTGTGTGGGTGTAAAGTGTCTCCAAAGTATGAGTAGAAGTTGTTTGTGGGCTTAATGTGCGACATGAATGGGGCAAAGTAATTACACTGCAAGAATCTACTAATTGTATCTTCAACCAACAAAGAATGTTAAAAAAATTCCAAAGCCATTATATACGATTTGAAAATCTTTAGAGACGTCCATTTTGTAACAAACGTCTTCGATAAATTCGAAAAGTAATAACGGACGTTTATTTTCTAAAAATTATAAAAAACCAAAAGAAAAATTCAAAAACAAATGAAACTTCATATCAGAAACAAACTAAAAAAAATAATGTTAAAAAATAAAACAAAAAATTACATGAAAAAAGTAAGTTTTTATAAGAAATAAGAAATTCATAAAGAAAAAATAAAACCATATAAAAATAAAAGAATAAAATCATATACAAATATAAAACCAAAACAAATTAAATGAAAAAACTTAATGATAAAAAAATAAAAAATTAAAAAAATTAATTCTTATAATAAAAAAAGAACTTCTATTGAAAATGAAACAAAAAACCAATAAAAAAGGTAAATGAATCTATGTAGAAAACAAATTATATAAAAATTAAAATCATATACTTAATTATTATTAATATTATTATTAAAAAATAAAAATAATAAAGATAAAGATAGAAAAACAACAAATAACATACAACAAAATTAAAACATAAAAAATTATACGAAAGTTGAATCCAGCCCTTAAGTGCAAAGGGCTGGAATTCCTACAAAAATAAAATAAAAAAGTGTAATAACGATACCACAATTAAATACCAAGTAAATGAAATAACAAACATGAAATACATTAGGTAAATCAAATCAAAATAGAAATTTGAATGACAACAAAATAAAAACATTGAAAGAGGCTTTATTAAAATACAAATTTGAATAGTTAAAAGAAAATTATGAGTAAAAATAAAAACATTATCACTGACGTTTAGAAAAGCAGGGAAATACAATAAAATAAAATAAAATAAAATAAAATACAATAAATTAAAATAAAATAAAATTAAATTAAATTAAATAAATTAAAATAAAATAAAATAACAGAGAATAAAAAAATAAAAAAAGGAAAAAATTAAAACAAAAAATTCAATAAAAACATGAAAGAGAATAGAAAATAAAAAAATAAAAGACATCGAATACTAAACAACAAAAAAATGCCGCACCGAAGGAAAGAAAAGAAAAAAATAAAATTATCTTAGGTACAAAATTAAAAACATAAAATAAATACAAATGAAATAAAATCAAATCAAATAAAACAAAATAACATTAAAAAAAGTAAAATAAAGTAAACTAGAAAACAAACAAATGAAATCAAACAAACTTATATAAAAAAACAATCGTAAAATCATATGAAATATTGCAAAATTAAACAGACAATAACAAAATAAAAAATAAAATGAACAAAAATAAATTAAATAAAATTTAACGTTCTTACCAGCCTATATTTATATGCAAATGGCTGAAACTCCGCCAAAACTAAATTAAAAAATTAAATAAATCGACTGAGACCAACATAATACACAAATTTGAATAAAGCAATAAAATTAAAAAGAAGAAGAAATAAGGTTAAAAAGTCAAAACATCAGTTAAAAAAGGCTGCGAGTAAAAATAAAATATAAAATAAAAACAAAAAATGAAATAGAAACGTAGAATAGAATATAAAATAAAACATCAAAAGATTACAAATTAAATAAAAAATAAAATAAATCGAATCAGATCAAATACAACAAATAAAAAATATAACAAATATGTAACAAATAAAATATATACAGTCGTGTCTGGGTATAGTGGACCCCCTCTATAGTGAACACCTCGATATAGTGAACACCCAAATTTTGACATCGAGCCTCTAAATATAGAAAAAAATTTTCAAGCAAAAAACAAAAAGTGTATTTTGAGCAAATAAAACGAGTTTTTGAACAAAAATGTTGACCTTGATATAGTGAACAACCTCAATACAGTGAACAGGCCTTGCCTTGTTCACTATATCCAGACACCACTGTATATATGTACATAAAAACATATAAAAATATGAATATAAAATAATAAAATATAACCATTAAAAATATTATTAAAATAAAAAAATATACTAAAAATCGTTTAAAATAGTTAATAGTTTAAAAGATTAAAAATAAAAAATAAAATAAACTAAACATTAAAATAATAAATATTATAAAATAAAATAAAATAAAAATTGTTTATTGTAATAAGTAATAAACATTCAAAATAATATGAAATACATTAAAATATATTACATTAAAAATTATATAAGAAATAATATTAAAACATAAAATAATACATAAAATCAAAAATACAATGAAAAGTTAAATACAAAAAATTAACCAATAAAAAATGTAATCAAATAAATTAAAATTAAAAAGTTAAAATAAATGTGAGAAAATTTACAAAATAAAATAAAAAAAAAAAAAACAAGCAATTGTCACCAGACTAAAAGTGCAAATGGCAGAACCCGTCTGAAGTCTGAGTAGTAGTCTGAGGGTAGAGTTGCCGCCTGGAACACCTTCGTTGTATTCCAATAATTTCAGAAGAGGATTTTTTGTTTTATGCAAATCTGCACTAATTTCGAGTAGAAATGTTTTTGTACTTAAGGGGCACAACTAGTTTGACCGCCTGAAAAAAAGGAGATTTTTGTGATTTTTGAATTTTGTGAAGTATTGCATCGAATGTTTTAAAATTTTGCAGATATATTTATGCATAAATAATGAATACAAAGTAATTTTTTCAAATGAAAATATTCGATTTTCAGCAAGTTATCCGCCATCTCCTGAGTCTTCAAAAAAAAAAAGGTTCTCCCACTGCTGCAGTGATTGTAGCCTTCGCAGTGCCTGAAATAAAAAAAACCAAAAATTTTACTTAACTAGGTTATATTTCCTATACAATGAACCTCGGTTGTAAAAAAAAATTAAATGCAACAAAATGGCGGTTTTTTGAAAAAAAAATTAAAATTTTGCTGAAAAATCTGATGGTTTCTGGCCTGGCATAATTATACTTTTCATCCTATCATTAAACTGGAGGGTCATTGTATGGAAAAACAAATACACAATAAGCTTAAAAAAGACCCAAGTCGATCGGATGATTTGTTATCAAGTTACAGCTGCAGCAAATTTGAAAAATGTAGTTTTGAGAAAAACGCGTTTAAAGATAAAAGTACTGGTTTCATTGTACTGAGAAGCTGCTATGTAGAAGGCTGTAACTCAGAAACTATTTAAGATTTTCACTTAAGATTTTAATATGTTATTTTTAAAGGTATAAATTATCGAAAAATGCAAAACCAAAAAAAACGAAATTTTCAAAATTTCAAACTAGTTGTGCCCCTTAATGCGTAGATTGAAGTATTTAGTTTAATTAACATTACAATGTCAACTATGCTCCCTCTTCCTCTCTCTCTGTTTCTCTTTCTCACTCTTCAGCTGATTTTGATTTGGCGCAACTTTCAATATTTACGCTTACATGAAAATTGGCAATTTTCATAAATATTCTTAATTAACTTTATAATAGCATTTTGGCTTGTACGACGCACACATTGTATAATTTTTTACGCTGCAATCATAAATATTAAATTACACACCCACCCAGCCACCCAGTGAAGTCAACTCAAGTCATTTCGACTCGACTCGATTTGGGCCGGATCGACCGCACAGCAGTCAACGGGGCAATATGAACTCTCACTCCACCCAGCCCGCCTCCCGCCCATTTTTCGCACATTTCATATGCAGACACTATGCCGGGGGGGGGTGGGGCCTCTTGCCGACTCCTTTCACGCCTGCTGCTAATTTTCTACGCTGTGCTTTAGACTTGGCATAAATTAAGTTCGCCATCCTGTCGCTGCCAGAGCCAAAGCCAGCGCCAGTGTCGTGTGCGTTCGCCGTTGCCGTCGACTTTGTCTGTCAGTAATTAACTTTGACTACATTTGCCGTGCATGCAATGATGCCCCTCCCGCCACGCCCCCAACACTGACTCCGCTCATTTAGTCAGCCGTCGGTCGTTGTCAAGAAATGCCGCGCAGCTTTGGCGCTGAGATTCATGCAGCATTTGTGTGCTTTTTACGCAGCAAGAAAGTGGAAGCGTATGCCAGCAGCATTGCCGAAGGACTCAACACATAAACCGCATCAGCACTTACAAACTTATGTTCTATGTATGCGTGTGACTAGATGTGCGCGTGTATGTGTGAGTGTGTGTGTGTGTGAGCGGAAATTATGCGTAAATGTTTGTTGTTGGCATTGATGTTTGTCTTTTATATGGTTTACAGAGCTTTCTGTCTTACTTTCCTGCATTGAATCGCACAGCCTCGGCGTCTGTGTCGTTGCTGTCTTGCAATTTTCTCATTGAGGTAGCACATTTTTTTATACTTTTTATTTGAATTTTGCAGTACAGTCGATTGTGGGCGTTGACAGTGCGTGCGTTTGACGTTCCTTTTGTACAGGTTTCACATTATCTCTGCCACATTAGCATAAATAATTGGTAATTCTTGGGAAATTTCATTCTCATTCGGAATGTCAATGCGTGATGAATTTCATTAGTATTCAGTGTCGGGGGGGAAATATGGGATTATGACGTAAGAGTTTTAAGAATTTTCACTCGACTTGAAAAGTTGGAGATTTAATTGCTTTCAATTGCATGAATAGCAATTAGAAAGGAACACATTTGCTTTTCAACAGTTTGAATTTAACATTTAAAAATAAATACAAAACTCCTGAATGCTTCAATACAGATTCAATTCAATTCAAGATTCAATTTTAAAAAATTAATGAACGCTGCTTTCCAGTGCCTTTTTTTATTTTTTATTTCAAAGAAAAGTTACGTCTAAAACAATTTGTGTTATCAAATTTTAAAGATTTTCAAGTTGCTGTAAGCTAAAAAGAGAAAACAAAAATCTGGTCATACCAAAAAAATCCAAAACGAAAGAAACATGAAATTTGTGTGGGTTAGTAGTATTTTTTGGGAGGATTTCAAATAGTTCCGTAACTGTTCGAAAGATCCCAGACTGAACGGCTGAAATTTTTCACCAAAACTTCTGTAGATAGTGCAGAGAGAGAAAGATATATTTATATACTTTTGAATATCTTTTCACACGTGGTTATAAAGATCCATTCGTGGAACGTCTGTTTCGTTAATGTAATGGACAAAAAAGACTACAAAAGTGGTCTGAATGGTTTCCGATCTAACCAACATACCAGAAATTTACTTATTTCATAGCGAAACTAGGAATTTGTGAAAGCGAATGTTGTAAGTTCTGCTTGCAGGAAAATGAAACTGCAACAAACCTTTAAGGAGAATAAAATAAAAAGTCTCAACTTAGAGGTTTAAACCAAGGACTGCACAAAAGATCACTTATAGACGCGGGGCTTAATAACCAATGAAGCAATAATATTCGGCTATGCACTTGGGAAATTTTTTTTATTGGGCACAAATGTTAGTTATTTTTTGATTTAGAAGAAAATCATTTCAGACATTTGAAAATTCTAACATAAGGCAGAAAAACCAGGCAGAAAAATAGCTTTTTCCATAAGTAATTTGTGTTGGTTGTGTCGAGACTCGAAACCCCTAACCTCAGACAGGCAGTTCAATGCACTTACTACTTATCGATTTAGCCTGTTTGGGCAGCTTAAGCAATTTCGGATATGTGATGGACTTTATTTTAGTGATGTTCCTGTCCAGTGCTAACCAAAAAATAAAAATTTTTAAAAAATAAAAATAATTTTAGGTATTTTTTAGATTTAGAAGAAAACCATTTCATGTGACTGGCAACAAAGGCTGCAAAGGCAACTGTTGATAGAAAACATGTTTTTTTCTACTATAAATTTGTGTTAGTTGTGTCGAGACTCGAATTGCCTAACCTCAGACAGGCAGTTCAAAGCAATAATCACTCATCGATTTAGCCTGTTTAGGCAGATAAAACAATTTCGGGTATATGATGGATCTTATTTTAGCGATGACCCTGTCGCAAGTTGACCAAACGTTCGCAGTAAAAACTAAAAAAAAATTTTAAAAAACTATAAATAATTTTAATTTTTAAGATTTAGAAGAAAACCATTTTGAGTAACGGTCAACACAGGCTACAAAGGCAGCTGTTGAAAGAAAACCCGTTTTTTCTACAATTTGTGTGGGTTTTGTTGAGACTCGAACCCCTCACCTCAGACAGGCAGTTCAATGCACTAACCACTCATCGATTTTGCCTGTTTAGGTATGTAGATGAAACAATTTTGGGTATATGACGGACCTTATTTTAGCGATGTCCCTGTAGAAATAATTTTTGTTATATTTTAGATATAGAAGAAAGTTATTTCAGATGAATGGCAACACAGGCTATAAAGGCAGCTGTTGAAAGAAAAACCGCCTTTTCTAAAATTAATTTGTTTGGATTTAGTAGAGACTTGAACCTTCTAACCTTAGACAGGCAGTTCGATGCACTAACCACTCATCGATTTAGTCCGTTTAGGCAGCTAAGACAATTTCGGATATATGATGGACCTGACTGGCCAAACGCTCACAGTAAAATCGAAAAAAAAAATTTTTTTAAATGAAATAATTCTAGTAACTTTTTAAATTCAGAAGAAAATAATTTCATCAAAAACTCAGAAAATCAATCATCATAATTTTGGTTATATGGGAGACCTTATTTTAGCAATGTCCCTGTCGCAAGTTGATCAAATGTTCACAGTAAAAATTAAAAAAAATTAAAAAAAAATAAAAAAAAATAGAAATAATTTCCCTTCTTCGATCCTCAATCACTTTCATCACTTTCTGTGGCCTATAGCTGCCATAAATTTAATAAACGAATTGATTTGTTGAGATTTGATTTTGATTTATTTAAGCAACGTGTTAACATCGCCACAACTGTCGTACGCACAGTTGTGCGCATTGCCCTCATTTCGCCCAGTTGAAAATCAATTTGATTGCTTCACTCGAGTGTCCTTTCATTACGGAATCGTTTTTAACTGCACATTAACCCACTTTAATTACCCTCATTGTGTACGCCTCCGACGAAGCCGTCGATTGTTGCGGCGAATTTTACGCGCCGTTAAAACGCCCGCAACGCCGCTAAAGTCTCAATCAGGCCGCCACTCGTTTGTGCGCTCAAATTTTTCCCGTTCCGCCCCCGTAGTCCCTTTTCAGCTCATGTCCCCCCTCATGTGGCATGTCGTTCGTTAGCGACGTGTGGGCTGCACGATTGCCGATTGGCTTCGAGTGATAAGGGTTCTTCGCACTGACAGCCAGCAATGTCACAGCCCACATTTCTGCAACTTTGACATTTGAATTTCAAATGAATTTAATGTTGACTTTAATTAGCTGAGATTTCTTGGCGCTCCTTTAACTTGCCTCCGCAACAACAACAACAACAACAACAACAACACTGCATTGCTTTACATTGCATTGAATAGTGTGAATGAATTTTGCAAAAAAGCAACGAAAAACGCCGAGTTGGTGAAAACGCAGCAAAAACGGCCAATGGCGCTCACAGTGAGAGTGAGCACTTAATTAAAAATGCATAGAGTACGATGTGCACAGTGATGGCGAATAAATTGAGCCGGCTGCTGGTTGCAGGGTTGCCATCGCTGTCATGTTTCGTGCCGCACTTATTCATGAACGTATTTATGTTTCGTACAGCTGCCTTAACGTAATTTGTTATAAAAGATAAACATAATAAATGACAGCGAAAAGACAGCGGCAAGCGAAAAAAAAAAATAACCGAAAGATAACCGAAGGAATGTGCAGCAAACAACAACGAAGGCACGTCGAGAAGGACACGAAGGACACAAAAGGAAGCGCACATAGATGTGCCATATAATGCAAATAGGAAATCGTATTAAATTGTGCTGTGTTCAGCAGAATTTTCGCTTCGCACAAGAAAAACCGCCAGCACAACAACCAGAGGTATAACAACAACAACAACAACAACAACATCGAACGTTATAAGAAAGTCGTCGAGCAGTCAAGGAAAGCACAGAACATTTGCATAAATTATCATTTGTCTAACAAGGGAAAAGTCATACACCGATACAACCATCACCACCACCACCAACAACAACAACCAGTTGTCCCCCTTGTAGCCCCCCAAGTGCGGCACAGTTGGATGTGAGAGCAACTGGCGCTCATGTTGGGGCTCTGCCTGACGTTGGTGGGAGGCGACCAAGTGACAGCCAAATTGCACAGTCGAATGTAATAAACGCAAGTAGTCTACCTTTGTTTTTGCTTTCGGCTGCAACGTAACAGTTTTAGGCGCAACCCAGCAAACAATTTTGTAACGAGATCCGCATTCATGTGAGCCAAAACGGGGCTGTTTTATTGAAAGAAAATCACATATTGAAGGGTACAAAATTTGCAATAAATTTATTTTTGCAATTTTCAAAATTAATTTATTACAGTATTAACGTAACAGTAAGGAAATCATATCTTGAATGGTACAACATTTTCATTTAAATTTTTTTTCAATTTTCAAAATTAATTAATGAAAACCAAATCCAGTTGATGTGATGTTTTCTTCACTTGCTCAGCTTCTCTTCAATCTCTTAATCTTTCTTTACCTCTCAAACTACATTGCTTGTTCTCAATTTTTCGCTCTTCACTCTTACATTCGTATTCTTCACTTACTCCTAATTTCCAGTTTTCCTTCACTCTCAAATTTTCTCACTTTCTCACCATTTCTCTTTTTTCTTCCCTTCTGCTTACTTGTTAAGTTTATCTTAACTCTTGCATTCTTAAGGTAAGGTCCCACGATTGCCGCAATGCGCAGAAATTTTACGCATTTTTAAAAAACTCAAATGCCAATCGTGTGAACTCGATTCGGTTTCGGCGCAAATGTCAAAAATATTCTATCTGTCTCCTGTTGCGCCGAACGAAATCGGCACTGTAGCGACAATCGTGTGAACAGTTGAAACCAGACAAAAAAATTAAAAATTGAGCCGAATTTTGTCGGCAACTCGAGCACCAACCATAGGGGCCGACAATTTTGTCGGTGCTTTGAAATTTTTTGAGGATTGATTTCAATTTTTTGTTTCGATTCGGGCAATCGTGTGACCTACCTATGAAATCGTTCGGTGTGATATTTCTGTTCGTTAGGTTGAGTCGACAAAATTTGTCGCAATTGGGGCAATCGTGTGATCCAAATAAAAAACGTTTTGCTCAATTGACAAGTTCTGCGTAGTCAATGCCCGACCAGATCGGGCTATGATCGGCCCATTTGCGGCAATCGTGGGACCTTAGCTTTATTCTTCCTACTTTTTCCTTCATTTTAAAATTCTTTTCAACTACACTTCTTTCCTACGCTTCCCTACTGTACTCTACTTTCTTCCCTTCTGCTCAGTTGTTAGGTAACTATATCTTTAGTTTGTTTTCGTTTTCTTGCTCTTTTTCACTTTCGTACTTTTATTATTACTTCTTCTCGTTTATCTTTCACTTTCTCCTTTTTTCCTAACTTTATTGTTTCTTTACTCACTTTTCATCTCTAACTTTTACCTGGTCTCAATTTTTCTCCACCGATTTTTTCCTTCACTCACATTTTCATTATCTGAATTTTTCCTCAACTCACTTTTGTCTATTCTCACTGTTTCCTCCACTCAAGGTTTGCTCCATCGATTTTCTTCCTCACTGACTTCCTTCTCTGCTAATTTTTTCCTCCACTCAATTTTTTCTTCATTTACTTTATCTTGTCTCACTGTTTTATTCACTATTTTTTCCTTCACTCACATTTGATTTTATTGACTTTTTCCCTCACTCACCGTTTCCTTCACCGACTTTTAGCTTCACTGACTTCTCTGCTCTCTTTTTCCTTCACTCTTTCTTTTCCTTATTTACTTTTATCTCACTTTTTCGTTCACTGATTTTTCCCTCACTCACTTTTGATTTTACTGGCTTTTTCCTCCACTTACCGTTTGCTCCACCGATGTTTTTGAGGACTTCTCTTCACTTTTTCCTCCTCTCAATTGTTTCTTCATTCACTTTTTCCTACGCTCACTCTTCCGTTCACTAATTTTTCCTTCACCCAATTTTGATTTTACTGACTTTTTCCTCCGGTGAGTTTTCTTGACCGATTTTTTTCACTTTTTCCGTCACTCATTTTTCTTAATTTATTTTGTCCTCCTCTCACTTTTCAGTTCACTAATATCTACATTACTCACTTTTGTCTTCACTGCCTTTTCCTCAACTCACTGTTTCTTTCAATAACTTGTCTCCACAAACTTTTTTCTTTACTGACTTTTTTCTTTACTTTCCTTCTCTGCTCACTTTTTCCTCCAGTCACTTTTTTCATTCACTTCTTCCTCTTTCACTGTTTTGCTCACTGATTTCTTCTTCACTTACTTTTCCTAACTCCGTCACTTTTCGCGCCTTCTTTTTTCAATTGTTTGCTCATTTCCCCACCGTTTTGATTGCATTTTCTTGTTCTTTTTTTTATTCCTTTTATCTCTATTTCTGATATGCTTTGTCTCTGATTTTCTTTGTTTCTGATTCTCTTTGTCTCTCATTCTCTTGGTGCCTCATTTCCTTTATCTGTGTTTGTCTTTGTCTCTGATTAACTTTAAGTATTTATGATTCTCTTTGTCTCTAATTTTCATGGACTGTTATTTTTTTTGTCTCTTATTTAATTTTTTGTCTTTGTCTTGGCTTTGTCTTTGATTTTCTTAGTCTTTAATTTTCTTGGGCTATCATTCTTGTTGCCTTTGAATTTCGTTAGCTCTGATTCTTTTTGCCTCTCGTTCTCTTGTTTTTTATTCTCTTGGTCTTCTATTCTCCTTATGTCTAATTCTCTTTGTCTGTGATTCTTTAATTTTTTTGTCTGATTCTTTGATTCTCTTATTCTTTTGTCTTTCATCATCTTTGTCTCTGGCCATCTATATCTTTGATTCTCTTAGTCTCTGCTTTACTTTGCTTCTGATTCTCATGGTCTCTCCTTCTCTTGGTGCCTCATGTTCTTTATTTCTGTTTATCTTTGTTTCCTTTTCACATTGTCTCTAAATAACTTTGTCCTTAATTCTCTTAGTCGCTAATTTTCTTGGACACTCACTATTTTTGTCTATGATTCTTTTTGTCTCATACAATTTTTCTGGATTTCTTTGTCTTTGATTCTCTTAATCCCTCATTTTCTAAGACTCATTATTTTTGTCTATGATTCTCTTTGCCCCATATTTACTTTTTCTCTGGTTTTCTTTGTGTTTCAATCTCCTAGTCTCTCATTTTCGTAAGTTCTGATTCTTGTTGTCTCTCGTTCTCTTGGTCTCTTATTCTCTTCTATCTATATATATTCTCTTCTATCTATATCTTCTATCTATATCTATATCTTCTTTCTTTCTTGATTCTTTTTAAGTCTTATTATTTTATTCTCTTTACCTCTAATTCTTTTATTCTCTTATTATTTTGTCTCTGATTCTTTTAATCTGTCATTTGGTTTGTGTCTGTTCAACTTTGTCTCTGATTCTCTTAATCTCTAATTTTCATGGGCTCTCATCATTTCTCTCTCTTATTCTTTTTGTCGTTGATTTAATTTGTCTCTTATTTTCTTTGTCTCAGATTCAGTTAATCTCTTAGTTTCTTGGACTTCCATTATTTTTGTTCTCATATTCGTTAGTTTTGATTATTTTTGCCGCTCCTTCTCTTGTTCTTTTATTCTCTTATGTTTGAATCTCTTTGTCTCCGATTTTTTTTAATTTTTTTCCTTGGATCAACTTTGTCTGATATTCTCTTTGTCGCTGGTTGACTTTATCCCCGATTCTCTTACAAAATGAAAGATTTTCTTCGTCTCTTGTTCTGTTTGCCTCTGTTGCTTCTTTTCGCTCATTCTTTTTGTCTACTTTTTTGATTCTTTTTGTCTCGCATCATCTTGGTCTCCTATGCTCTGGTCTCACATTTTCTTTGTTTCTCACTGTCGTTGTCTGTCATTCTTTTCATCTTTCATTATCTTTGTCATTGATTAATTTTGTGTCATCCTCGGTTTCTTACTACTTTTATTTCTCACTCCATTTCATTCTGTTTCGCTATCGATCACACTTCGCATTTTCATTCCATTTCTACCTCAACCTCTCACTCCTTTTACCTCACATTCTGTCACAATCTTTATTTCACTCTCTCTCTCTCTCTCTTTTTACCTGCTTAAAACGCATAACCTACAATCAGCTTCAATCAATCGCTAAGCTTCTTCAAAACTCGTTGAATCCCCACAGTTCGAATTGAAAATGTTTGACTGGGTTCCGGCAGATGTTTGCCGTTTTAGATATTTTCCCTGCTCTGCGATTCGTTTTGCTATATTCGTTGCTGGCATTCTCCAAGAGTAGACAAACGGTAAATTGGTAATAAGACGCGGCAAATAGCAGCAAACAAGAATTTATGGCCACACTGCCGTGGAAATTCTAATAAAAGTAAAATGGAAATTTAAATTTTCCCTGTTGAACAGCAAAGCAAGACACAAAAAAAGCCAAAGAAAACAATAGCATCCATAAAAAAAAATAGTAGAAAACTGGAGAAAGAGAAAAAGAGAAAAAAGCACAAACAAAATGACACAAATTGTTACTTTTGTGTGTTTACGCTGAAATGAATCCGAAATTTCAGCGCGCTTTGCTACATTTTAATGCGTCGCTACATTATTTACAATGAAATGTGAAAACTTTTAGCGTTAACTTTGCCCCACCAGCTGTTTCGCATATATCCTTTCAGCAGGCTGCGTTTGAGTAAATGACATTTCCATGCAGCGGCAAAAGCAAACACCAACAACAACAACAAACCGAGCTGCGAGGCGACATGTGTTGCCTCCTCGTTGACGTTGCAGTGGAAACGGTGGCCACATATTGACGAGCTTAAAAGCCGTGGGAGGGGGGGTGGCGGGAGGTTCGCGAGTATTGAAAAAGTTTTGCCTAATTTCTGCTTTTGTTGTTGTTGTTGCAAAACCTTTTCGCACAATGAATTTTGCACATTTTCCACCTGTTTGCGTTGCGTTTTTTCCTTTCGGGCTTTTCGCACTTTGCGCTTTGCGCACTGCTCGCGGTTTCCCAGGGGCGGGGGCGACATTTTCATTTCGCTGCGTTTTTTCAACCGCCAACTGTGCGGTGGTTTTTGTGTCACTGTTGGATGCATTGCGGCGAGGAACGAGCGGCAAAGCGCTCAGAGTGCAATATGCCAAAATCATGTCGGAAAATTGCCTTCCCCCTCTTCTCTTCCTCACTGCTCTAAACCTGCCTTTCATGCAGTTGAAGGACACTTTTTCGCATTTGGGTTTTTGATTTTGAACAAACTAAAAAAAAAAATAGAGTGAAACGTTTTAAAACCAGGAATTGCCTGAAAGCGATACAAACTCGCGCTGGTTTTGCTTTTTGTTTTGATTTTTTTGGTTGCAGCAAAGTTGTGGTGCTTTTTTATTGCACAAAAAAGCCAAAAAATAATCCAACAAAAAAAAGTAAGCAACACTGGCAGCAGTGCGTGCCGGGACATTTGAGTAGTTTGGCATAAAAGTCACTTTGGCTTTTTCGCGGCTTTGTGCAAAACTCTGAAAATCTTCAACTACCATCGCAAACGCAACAAAACACCAACAATCACCGCAGCCATTCCCTCAAATAAACAATGTGGGCAGCACAACAACACTTTTGACCGGTCAACTTGCTTTAACTGGATTTTTCAGCTCTTTTGGTGATGTTTTTTGGTACTTTTACTTGAACAGATTTTTCATTTATTTTTAAAGGTTCTCTGGGTATGGTTTATTATTTTCTGGTTTTGTTTTTACAACTTGACTATTTTTAAGTAAAATTTTGAAATAAGATGGTTACTAAATAAATAGAGAACACATTTTTTTTGTATGTTTAACTTCGATTTTTTTAATTTTTAAAAGTTGTTTCCAACTTTTGATTGAATTCTTTGCTTTAATATTTTTTTTTTAATTTTTAAAGTAAACAATTAATATTAATTGTTAAGGATTTTTGCTTATGGTTTATTTTTGTTTTGCTTTTTTACATTATTATTTTTAATTTTTATTTCAAAATGGTTATTAACTATTTTTTAAATTTTAACTCTAATATTTTTATGTTTGTTTGTTTTTTATGTTTTTTGTTTATGTTTAGAAATTAATTCTAACTTCTGTTTAAATTCTTAGGTTTTTATGTGGTTTTAATTTTTTTTTTAACTTTTTTACTTTTAGTCTTTTTTTTTTGTTTTTAAAGTTTTTGTTAAACAATATTTTTCACACTTTGTATATTTTTAATTTATTTTTTTTGTATTTTTTTAATTTTCATTTAACAATATTTTTGTATGTTTTTCAAAATTTTATGTTTTTCAAAGTTTTTGTTAAACAATATTTTATTATTGAGTTTATATATTTCTTTTTATTTAAATGCTTTTTTATCATATTTTTAATAATCTTTTCTAACAATGTTTTCTACTTAATTAATTTGTTTTGTTGAAATTTGTTTGAATTTTTTGAACATGTTGAACATGTTGAAATTCCCATTTTTACTTTTTTGTTTTATTTACTATTTAAAATTTTTTCTGTGTTTTTTAACATTTTGATATAGTCAACTTTTTTGTTTCATTTTGTAACTTTTTTAAAATGTTCTTTAATTTTTGTTCGAGTTGTTTTCTTTTTTATTTTTAGTTTTTATATAAATGTTAGTTTTCTATTTTTAAGATTTTTATTTAACAACATTTTGTATGTTTTCCAATAATTTTATTTAATTTCTTTAGTTCTTTTTTCTGATTTTTCAAACTGGTTTAAATTTTTGTGTTTTAAATTTTTGTTTTTCATTTAATTGTTTAGTTTTTGTTTAGGTTTGTTTTTTTTTGGTTTTTTGAAAATTTTAATTTAGTTGTTTTTAGTTTCATTTTATAACTTTTTTTAAAATGTTCTTTAATTTTTGCTTGAGTTTTCTACTTTAAAATTGTTTATGTTGTCAAATAATTTTATTTCATTTGTATTTTTTTTAACATGTTTAGTGTTTGTGTTTTAAAGTTTTGCTTTTTATTTAATTTTTTAGTTTTTGTTTACTATTTAACAATTTGTTTTTTGTGTTTTTTGAAAAGTTGTATTTAGTTGTTTTTCCTTTTATAACTTTTTTTAAATGTTCTTTAACTTTTGCTTGAGTTTTCTATTTAAAATTGTTTATGTTGTCAAATAATTTTATTTAATTTGTTTATTTTTTAATTTTTTAAACATATCTAGTTTTTTGTGTTTTTAATTTTTGCTTTTTATTTAATTTTTTAGTTTTTGTCGATTATTTTACAATTTGTGTTTTGAGTATTTCGAAAAATTTAATGTAGTTGTTTTTTGTTTCAATTTATAATTGTTTGTTGGTTTTTGAACTTGCTGGAAGTTTTAGTTATTTTATTTTTTTTAATTGTTTACTTTATGTTTTTTTTTAATTATTATTTTTGTTGAGTTTTGTTTTTTTATTCATCGAACAATATTTATTCTTCATTTCCTTAAAGTTTGTTTAATAATAAGTGTTTATAATAATTTTTAATATATTTTTTATAACTGTATGTGCTTTTGAGGTTTTTTGTGTTTTAGCATTTTTAATTTGTATGAACTTTTTGCTTTTTCTTAAGTTTTTATATATCAAAATTGTTTGTGATTATAAATATAAAATTTGTTTACAACTAATTTTTTGTATTTGTAACATTTTTATAGTTTGTTACATTTTTGTATTCTAAGATTTGTGTTGTTTTACTTTTTAAAAATGTTTTTGGTTTTATTTTTATTTTTTTTGCCGTTTCATATTCAATGTTTTGTTTTTTTTTAACTTTAAATTTTGTGTTTGTTTAATTTTTAATGTTTTTTGTACAAATTTTTTTTTTATTTCTGAACTTTTTGTTTTGAGTTTGCTTTAATTTAATAGCTTTTTTTAATTTATATTTTGGTATTCAGGGTTTTGTTTTATTTATTGTGGAATATTTTTTGTTATTCTTTTTGTTTTAATTTATTTTGCATTTTTTAATTGTTTTTTTAAATATGCTTATTAAAACAATTTTCCATTTCTCCGTGTCTACTTGTGCTGACTAGGTACCTGTTTGGAATTTTTTCCCTTTAGCTATTTATTACCTCAACTTTTTGCTTGCTTCTCGTAAAATTTCCAATTTTTTTTCCACTTTGCCATAGCAATTTTCTTCTCAAACGCTTTTGACGTTACTCTGGCAACTCTCGCTGTCGATGGTAAAAAAAATAGTCTATCTCCCTCTCTCTTTCCCCCTCTCTTTCATATTGTTTGGCAGTTTAAACTTTTGAAAGCCGCAATTAATGCCCAGCGAACTTTATGGCAAAACCGCAGCCAAAGTTGCCAACATTGTCATTGGTTTTGCGGTCAAAAACGATAAAAATAAATCGCATTCACATACAAAAACAAACCAAATAAAAAACTGAAAACATGTTGTGCCAAAAAGTTCACACAGTGTGGAATGAAAGTAAAAGCTTTGAGGTTGAAAAACAGTTAAAAAAAAGTTAAGCGTTGCAAAGAGACAAATTTTTGAGAATTTTTTTTTTTATGAAACTTACAAAAAATATAAGTAGAACAAAATTTGTGATAAGGTAAAGCGAAAAGGTTGCAGGCGAAATTAAGTTTAAATGGTGCGATCACCGGGTTTGAGTTGTCAAACTTTTGACTGCATTTTGACTTTGGATTGTGGGCGGAGTTTTGAAGAAGATTTTGGTTGGCTGAGTTTGGTACAGGAAGTTTAAGTGAACAAGAAGTTTTTTGCTGAATTTTTATTTTGTAGTAAACTTATTTGTTTTTAATTAATCATAAGACAGAGAAAGTCTATTTGAAGACACGGAAAGTCTTCTGGAAAACTCATTTCTTATTCATGGATTGGGAGAGTAGTTGTTTAATCTAATGATTCAAGTTCCAAGTTTTCCAGTTGAAAACAATGTTTTAAGCTAATTTTTACTGTCATACCCAAAGTTGACTAAAACAATTGAAACTTCAGCCAAGCACTTGAACGCAGCCAAACAAATTTTTCGCCTCACCTGCTTTACATGAGACAAACAGTCAACAACTTGTGCGCACTTAAGTTGTAAGAGAAACATTTTTTGAAATATTGGCAGAAAACACTTGAACAATATTTGCCAACCAGGACGAAAATCGCAGCTCTTTAGCGAAACAAACAAGAAGAGAGAAAAACAAATCAAAAAATAAAATGAAAAAAATTTCAAAATTGAAAACCCAAAATCCGCTTAGATGCCACACTAAGTGGCCATGTAACGTCTCGATATTAGTTGTTACAGCTGCCGTCAACTATAACGTTGAACAGGATACGGCAGCAGGAAAGCGCAGACAGCACAACAACTGCACACGGATGAAGGGACGGACAGACAAACGGTGCAGCACAGGAAAAGCATCCAAAGTGGAGACTGCATGAGTAGAGACTCATATGTGTGTGAGTGTGTGAGAGAGGGGGTTTGTGTGTGTGTGTGTTTGGTCCTTTGCCTCATATGCTTATTTATTTGTTTGCTTGCTTACACGTTTTGTTGCGCGTTTTTTGGTTTTTTTTTATATTTTTGCAACTTTACCGCTTTGACTGTTTTTAGTGTTTTTTTGTTGTTGTTATGGTTGTGAGGCTGAAATTTTTGTTCACATCTCTCGTCTTCACTGCCAACAAGTTGTTTACATTCTCCACTCTTTCAATACTATTCGTTGCCTCTTTAATGTGCATACATTTGTATGTGTGTGTGTGTGTGTTTGTGAGTGTATGTGTAATGTATGTTAATGCCAGCAAAACGACGACTGAAGTGCGCACAACTTCTGTCTTTAAGTGGCTGTACGCTTCCTTATTGCTTTTCCGCATTGCTCTCACTGTCTCACTGGCAAAGCGCCGACACACAGACAGTCACTACACTGTGTCTGTATTTGTGTCTACGTTAATGCAGTCTTCCTTTGCTTTTGCCCAAGAACTGCCAAATTCAGTTGCTTGTGTCTCTCTGTGCATTTTACATAAAAATATATTTGTAACTTTAGAAATCTGTGTGTGTGTGTGTGTCTTAATGCCATTAAACTTCAAAAACTACGATTTCTCAGGTTGCATTGATGATACAAAAATGCATTTATTTATATCGGCAGCACAGCTTGTTAAGTACTGCCACGATGTCACTTTATCGATCTCGCTGTGTGCACTCATATTACAAACGGATAGTATAAAAAATAACATTTATTTTCAAAGTGTAATATTACACTGGCCATAAGTTTAAACTGCAAAACTTTGCCAATAAAAACATGGCAAATGGCAGTGATGAACTCAATCGGGTTTGGCATTGTGCGTTATGAACGCAGCTATGAAGTGCTGGTAAATTGAGTAGCATACTTTTTGGCGCTGGCACTAGATGGGGTCTTAGCGCCGTAGTTCTGGTAGTTGGCTAAGATGCTTGGTTGGAGTAGGGGATTTGTTTATAGTTTGTCACTCAATATGATTCACAAATTGAATTAAATTATGAGTCACCAAACACAACCAACCAGACAGCGTTTAATACATCAAGGTCTCAAAAGTCTCAGTCCCAAAGTGATTTCAGACCCAGGTAGGTGAGGTTAGAGTCACTTAACACTCTTTCGCGTTCTTTGGCCCACTCCGTCCGGCCTCGATAGTGCAGCGGGTAGCGCGCTGGCTTTTCATACCAAAGGCTCCAGGTTCGATTCCTGGCTTGGGCTGGTGAAAACTCGTCTACTTCTATCGCTATCCACTTGAAGCAGATGAGAATTACAAGAATCGCACAAGTGCGCTCTTGGCAGGCAATGGCAAAACCTCCAAGTGTGAACGAAAAAACTGCCAATCGCCGTTCGGATTCGGCGTTAAACTGTAGGTCCCCTACCCTCCCTTTCCCCATCCGTTTGAAATGTGTGTTGTTTCACATGTTGGAAAAAACAGTGTTGCATGCACATTTCAAACGGTGGAATCTGTGGTATCACAACGGGCCCATGTAGGCCTAAGTGTGTCTCATACAGAGGCAGCCACCGCAACCTAACCTTGGCCCACTCGGTACTACCGTCAGGTATTTCGTCGGGAGCAAAGTTTAGCACTAAGCTCAATCGTCCCTTAGATGTCATAGTTGTCAAACAGTTCTCGTACTACACAAACTTACCTCCGGTTGTAGCATCTTTTCGCTGCTCTAAGGTCAGTAATGACTCTGACCGCCATGTTCCACTTCCCTTTCAAAGACGCCATTTGCTTCTCCACGTTTTTCAGCATTAGTTGCTCGCCAAGAATGATAACCAAGCTTTTGCGATGCGAGTTAAGGTTTTTTTTAATCGAGATAAAAATTGATAGCCTTGCCCCCGTCAGTGTGAGACTTTAACCCCTTAAAATATCTCTATCTAGTCCGTTCGTTTCCCTCCGGTACTAACGTCAAGTATTTCGTCGGGAGGCGTATTGATCAATTGACTTGAAGCGTCTATGTCAACATCGTCAGTTGTCATCGTCGTGAGAACATCGGGGGTTCTGTTCCAGTTCTGTTCTATATAAGATTTTCACCTTTAAAAACATCTCTCTCTAGTCCACTTTTCTCTTCCTGTACTACCGTCAAGTATTTCATCAGGAGGCGTATTGAGCAATTGACTTGAAGCATCTATGACACCATCGTCCGAACATCGGAGGTTTTTTTTCCTGTTCTCAATACGTTACCTGGCAACTTGTTCGCGTTCTTGAGCCCGTTGGTTGCTTGTGAATTCTGCGTATGTTAGGTTAGGGAAGCTGCCTCTGTGTGAGACACACTTAGACCTACATACATATGTTCCATTGAATACCACAATTCCACCCGTTTGAAAAGTATATGCAACACTATGTTTTCAACATGGTTGGAACACACATGTCAAGTATTTCCATCAGTTTGACTACAATTGTGTTACAACTATTGGGGAAGGAGATCTGCAGTTTAAAGCCGACTCCGAACGGCGGTTGGCAGTTTTCCTTTCGCACCTGACGGCTTTGCCAGTACCTGCCTAGAGCCTCTCTTCAGTCCTTAAATCTAAAGTCTAGGGGGGAAGGGGGGCAAGTGTGACATAGGGCCTGTACAAAACGTTTCTATCGATCAAGATCCTTTGCGATGAGTTTTATTTCTTTGAACGGACTTGTGCTATGCTTGTAATTCTCATCTACTTTATGTGGATAGCGATAGAAGTAAATGACTGTTAAGCCAGCCCGAACTGGGAATCGAACCCAGAGCCTCTGGTAGGGAAAGTCAGGGTGCTACCCGCTGGACTATCGAAACCGGCTTTCAACGCAAAGCACAGGAGAACTTTCTGGATATGTTGCAAGCAATTCACGTGGCAATGATGACATTGCCTTCAAATAAACGAGAGGTAGTCTAACTTTGAAAGGACAACCCAAGTGTTTTGAGAGGTTACGGATTGGAGAACTCAAAACCATTATGTCTCACTTGAGGTAACATAAGACTTGGCTATGGTGCCAACTTTACGTCGAAAAGTCTTTGCGTCTCATCTCACCATCCTTTATTTCAGTAGATTATGTTAAGGAAGACTGCAAGCTTGCTGGTTGCAAGTACACTTGGGAGGACTCAACAGGCCCATTGTGATGTCCGAAGGACAGAATTGCTTTTATGTAGAAAACGACAAATGGAAGCATACGAGAACACCACATATTAAAATATCAAGTTAAGTCTGAATCGCCTAAGAATCGGCGTAGTCCTTAACAATTGAGTATATTTTCAAAGCATTAGTAGGAACAGAAAAACCGCAGAAGAAAAACTGGTCGCAATTCCCTTTGTGAACTATAGAAAGGACCCAAGGTACTGCCTTGAGGTACATTAGAAGTTTTTGCCAACACCTTCCATTTATCAAGTAGGACTTGATCCAAGCTAGAAAGCAGAATGCAAACCCATGTTAGTTAACTTTTTGATTAGAATCTTCTGCGTGAATACTGTGAAAACTTTTGGTTACAGAGAAATCTTTGTAGATATTATCTACCTGACTCGCAACAAATCGACGCATTTTTGAAATGAATGGTGACTGGTTATGAAAAGTGCGTCACTTACGACAACGTCAATTGGAAACGGCTGTGATCGATCCGCCCAAACGGTAACCCATCAAGGATTGATGTCTAGGAAGGTTTTGCTGGGTATTTCGTGGAATTGGTTTGGGAAACATTAATTTAGAGATGCTAATCCAAGACCAATCGAAAGTGTTTACTGATGAGCCTCAATCCAGCAGGACCAATAATTTAGTGAGGCCGAGCTAAGATGATTTGAGAAGCTTTTAGCTTTTAGCCCATTTAGCGAGTACGTCAAACGGATAGGTTAGAATGTGCTTTGGTAAGATGACTCTAATGGAGGAAGAATTACTGGATCTCGAGATATCGGACATACTTCGCTTTACAAAATTAAGGGACCGGCTAATTGAAATCCAGAGTCTCTGGGAAACCTGATGTCAAGAACCTTTGGAAAGCCGCAGAATCATCCTACGGTGAGGCTGGCGAGATCTACTTCAACATATTACGATCCCGGACACTTGGTTGTCAAGAAGGGTGGCAATAGCTGGGTACAATGGACAGCAACTACATGTCGATGTCCTGGGATGCTTCCAACAATATCTTATAATAATGTTGATAAAATCTCCTAAAACTAAAATCTTAATTCGGACCTGTACTGTGAACTATTGGAGCGTCTGAAGCAATCGCCCAGAAGCGGCCAACTTTGGCCGATAGGAGAGGGGTCCATCAGGACAACGCCAGCCCACATATATCGATGGTGATTCGTTAGAAGCGCAATGAACTTAGTTGGGTGATTCTTACCTACAACCAAAGTCTTGGTTCGTACCTGTACTGTCAACAATTGGATCGGCTGAAAGAATCAATCACCCAGAAGTGGCCCGAGGAGAGGAATTGTGCTCCTGATGGTGACTCGCCAGAAGCTCAAAGAACTTAGTTGGGTGATTCTCACCTACAACCAAAGTCTTAGTTCCTACCTGTATTATCGACAATTGGACTGTCTGAAGGAAACAATTGTCCAGAACCGCCCAGCTTTGACCAATAAAGGAGGACAGGAATTGTGTTCCATTCCTACGACAGACTACACATATCAATAGTGACTCGCCAGAAGCGCCGAGAGTTTGGTTTGAAGGTTCTTATGCATCCATCTTATAGTCGAGAACTGGCACCAAGGGATCACCACTTGTTCTTGTCTATGGTGAATGACTTTGCTAGTGAGAAATTGGGGCTGAGGATTTCATTGAGAGCGCACAACCGAAACAACTTTTTTGGGCTGAAACCGAAACCGAATTTCGGGTTTTGTTTTTATATTCGGCCGAAACCGAACCCGAAACTTTCTAGTTAGTTGAAATAAAAATCACCATATCAAGTATTTTTTTTCAACAAACGAATTTTACTTTAAGTAAATAAAGAAAAAATAAACAAACCTAACAACAAAAAAAAAACCTAGTAATAAAAACATTTTTTGGCCGAAAAAAAAACCGAAACCGAATATGTCCGGTCGGACACTAATATTTGGTTTAAATGGGTTCACTCTATCTTTAAAAAAAATTTGGAAATTTAAATTAAAAAATTTTAAACAACTTATTTATGCATGTGTATGTATGCTTATGTCTATGTATACATAGACATGTATTATTATTATTATTTGTTATACAAGTAATTAATTTTCCCTTACTTGCCTTTTAATTAAGATTCATCTGTGATTCTCTCCTGTGTGGCGGCCAGCTGTTGTCTGTTAATTCGACCAAAATCATGCATGAAAATTTTGCCCAAAAGGCATTAACAAGAACAGCAAAAAAGTTTCCTTGCCTCCGGTGCCGCTTCCACAATGTTAATAATTGTAATTTTGTAAAAACACGAAAAACAACAATCAACGAACATTTAGCAACTTTTCGCTTGTGACGCTCGTTCAAGTTTTCCGGCGTTACTTTGCTTTGATTCGGTGTTTGTTGTTGTTGTTTTTTTGTTTGGATAATATTCATTAGCACGAAAAGTGGACGGAAAGTAAAATGTCTTGTACATCGTTGCAGCAGGCACAGTTAAGGCCAAGGCAACACTGGCTAATGTGGCCATGTGGATCTGTGTCTGTGTGTGTGTGTGTTTTGGTTATGTTATGTGGAAGTAATAACGAGGGGGAAAAACTTTGCACGAACACTAACTACACATTAGACATGCTGTTATTGTTGTTGCCTTAACTGCGCTACAACCATTTTCATTCACTTTGCGCGTGCGTGTGTGTGTGTGTGTGTGATGTTGTTTTGTTGGTTATTGGAAAATGCCGCTACGGCATTTGGGCAGCTTTAACATGTGACATGTTGTTGCAATGAAAATGTTATATGATTATTTTCTAGTTGGTTTTTGTTGTTGAGTTTTTTGGTTGTTTGGCTATTGTTATTGCCAAAGTTGTTGTTTGGGTTTTTGTTGCCATTATTGAGGTATAAGGCAAATCGAAAGGGCAGTGAGAAGCGTTAAGTGTTCTCGCTTGCACTTTTATGGGCCAAAGCGCTCACTGGGCGTTCGGGTGGCATGGACTATGAACGATTTGCTGGGTGTTTGAGTGTTGTGTTCGACCGAATGTGCGTTGTGGTGGCAGCATTTTATTGGGTGACCCAGTTTCGGAGCGTGTGGTGAGCTACTTTTATTGCCTTTATTCTTGTAGTAGTGATGTGGCAAGTGTGCGTGTTGCTTGCCAGGGAATTGAAGGGTAAAGTTTTAGTGCCGACAGCGCTGCTCGGCGCTGAATGTGCAAGGGGAAACACATATGAATTTATTTAATTTGTCCCAGGAGTGTTATTTGATTTTTAGCTGGCAAATTTAAGCATAAAGTTTATTGTAGGGTAGCACAAATAATCGATACTCGATACAAGGCGCACAGAAAAATCACGCATCACTCATACGACCTGTGGGTCGATCAGTGCCTACTTCAAGCTTGCAGTGGTATTGGCTTTGTTGTTGCCTGAAACGCTTAAAGCTGGTTTAGTACTTTTCTTATTACATGGTTCTTTTGTTATTGTTGTTATTTTGTTTCTTATTGCTGATTTTTATGACATTACAGAGTTGGTGCCCAAGTGCGTATAAGCTTTTTATTCTTCGCTTTCAGTTACCTTCAATAATTTGGCTGCTTTGAAGATTTTCCGCATGAAAGCAATTACTGCTCCTTTTTTGTGTATTTAAATATTTTCAAACAAACACTTGACTCACAATTTGTTAGGCTTTGTGATGCAAAAACAAAAATAGTCAAAAGAAAATAAGAAAAAAAAACACTTGACTGCCATTATTTGGTTGCAATTTGCTAGGAATTGTGTTGAAAAAATAAAAGAAATAATAAAAATAAAAATAAAATAAGAAAATGCAGATTGTTGTTGTTTTGTTTTTGCTTTATATTTGTCGTTCTGCTGCCACAATACACTTCCGGTTGCTTGACTGAGTTTTAGCTGTAAACAACAAAATATTTGTAGCATATTTCGGGGCGCAAAGCAAAAGTTGTGCTCAAACAATTATACGGTAATGTTTTCAAGTTCAGAGAAGTGTCTGCTCAGTAAAATTGTTTGACAAAAAAGAAATAATGAAACCACACTTAACTATCCAAAACCAATTTAACCCATTAATGCTTGAAAGAAAATTTGTTTAAAGCCTTTTTATGATTCTTTCCGAACTTAATCCATTAATGCCTGAAATAATATATTTTAATGGCTTTTTAATGACTCTTTCGGTATAAAATCATTGATTTTTGATTTATTGATTTTTTAGTCGTTACAAAAATCGACGAAATTCGGTCAAAATGTTTTTCATTATTTAATTAACTAAACTTTAGATGGATGCAAAATTCCATTAAAATGCACATTGAATAGTTTTTTCTAGTGTCCGACCGAAACCACTTTTTTGGGCCGAAACCGAAACCGAAACCGAATATTCGGTTTTTTTTTAATATTCGGGCGAAACCGAAACCGAAACTTTCTAGTTGAAATAAAAATCACCATATCAAGCACTTTTTTCAACAAACGAATTTTACATTAAGTAAATAAAGAACAAACATACAAACATAGCATAAATAAATAAATACTTATTAATAAAAACAATTTATTCATTTTTTAAAAACGTAAACAAGAAGAAATCACCCTTTCGTACCTTACTCGATAATATTCAAAATTAAATAATTTAATATTATATGCTAAAAAAGGAAGTTTATTTACATTGCTGGCATCTAAATTACTCCTTCTTTTACTATATATCTGCTACACAATAAAATGTAAAAAATATTCTAGAAAGTTTCGGTTTCGGCTATTCGGCCATATTTTGGCCGAAACTGAAACCGAAACCGAAATCACTTATTTGGGCCGAAACCGAAACCGAAACCGAATATTCGGTCGGACACTAGTTTTTTCTTATTATTGGATAAAGATTTGATTTTCTTATTGAAAAATGCTTTTATTTTTGAACATTTTTGTATCGAATTGGTAAGGAATTATCTAAAATTTGTTTGATTTACTCATTCATGAATCTGAACCTGAATCAAAAACGACACAATGAAAACACACTTAACTGCTCAAAGCGAATGTAACCCATAAAATTCCTGAATAAATAAATTGTATTTTTTTAGCCACTCTTTCGGTACAAAAATCGAACATCAATCACTTTACCAAACTCCGTTTCTATGTTAAATTGCCTAAACTTTAGAAAAATTCAATTAAAATGACAAAAATGCCCACGAAAAATGTATTGGCTTATTTTAATTGACAAAAAATCATAATTTTTCATTGAAAAATTAAATTCTTTCAGTATATTTGTATTGAAATTGTATAGAAATATCTCGAATGAGTTTGAATTAATTGTCCATAAGCCTTTCACTTTAAATCGTATAGACAGTTTTCTTGAAATTCTCAAAGCCTATAAAAGATACGTTTCAACGCAAAGTATAGCTTTTAAAAGAAAACATTTTCTGGTGGCGCTGCCTATTTATAACTTTATGTATTGAAAAGTACATTCTTTTCCTATTTCCACTAAAAATTTAATGACATTCAGTTCACTGGAAGTGGAGTTATTGCATTTGAATTGACAATTTGTGTCATTGGTACAGAAATGAGCATCGAACCTGGTTCTTTGTTTTAAACTTGTTCAAACTTTTACTGAAACATTTCAATTGATAACCCAAATCTTTGGTGATGATTGTTTATCCAAAATCAGAGATCATGAGTGACATACGCGATATACTCGTAAAACCTGTAGTGAGACCATAAATGATGACCAACATGTGAGTCAATCCAAAATGCGAGATAACTGCAGATTCTATCAAAATTGTGCGCGAACTCATCAAAGATCAGCCAAAATCTTTAAAGAAATTCTTGAAATTGAATGTCAACATTTCAATAACATCAATTTTTTGTATTTTAACTGAACATTTGGCCACTGAAGAGTTTATTGACTGACGCCATATGATTGATAGTCACTTGTGAGTGACTTTTTGACTATGAATCGAATTATAACTGTCAATCCTTCATCGTTTTTGCCTTATTTGTCACTGTGCGACTTTTAAGTTTTCGGAAGAATGCATTGCCGACGAAAAGTGAACGTTTTGTATACGTAGGGGCCATTTAAAGGCTTGGACAGACATCTTGAAGGATATCTTGGCCAACGATCTAAAAGATTGGACATACTTTTATACTATTGATGACCATTCAATTAATTATGAAAAGGGGTTGTTTTGAGGACCTTTAAGGGGCACAACTAGTTTGACCGCCTGAAAAAAAGGAGATTTTTGTGATTTTTGAATTTTGTGAAGTATTGCATCGAATGTTTTAAAATTTTGCAGATATATTTATGCATAAATAATGAATACAAAGTAATTTTTTCAAATGAAAATATTCGATTTTCAGCAAGTTATCCGCCATCTCCTGAGTCTTCAAAAAAAAAAGGTTCTCCCACTGCTGCAGTGATTGTAGCCTTCGCAGTGCCTGAAATCAAAAAACCAAAAATTTTACTTAACTAGGTTATATTTCCTATACAATAACCCTCGGTTGTAAAAAAAAAATAAAATGCAACAAAATGGCGGTTTTTTGAAAAAAAAATTAAAATGTTGCTGAAAAATCTGATGATTTCTGGCCTGGCATAATTATACTTTTCATCCTATCATTAAACTGGAGGGTCATTGTATGGAAAAACAAATACACAATAAGCTAAAAAAAGACCCAAGTCGATCGGATGATTTGTTATCAAGTTACAGCTGCAGCAAATTTGAAAAATGTAGTTTTGAGAAAAACGCGTTTAAAGATAAAAGTACTGGTTTCATTGTACTGAGAAGCTGCTATGTAGAAGGCTGTAACTCAGAAACTATTTAAGATTTTCACTTAAGATTTTAATATGTTATTTTTAAAGGTATAAATTATCGAAAAATGCAAAAACAAAAAAAACGAAATTTTCAAAATTTCAAACTAGTTGTGCCCCTTAAAGGGATTGTTAAAACACCCTGAGGGCATCTTGGTCGACGATCTAAAACACTAGGCATACTTTTATACCAGTGACAATAATTCCATTAATCATGAAAAGGAGTTGTTTTGAGGACCTAGATGCCAATTAAAGGCTTATACAAACATCCTGAAGGACATTTCGGCCGACGATTTAAATCACTCGACATGCTTTTAGACCAGTGATGATCATTGTATTACTCGTGAATGGGAAACGTTTTAGGGACCTAAAAGCCATCCAAAAAGCTAGTGAAAAAGGAAAATTTTAAGGACCCCGAAGACATTCAAAAGGCTTGCACCGACATCCTGAAGGATATCCCGGCCGACGAACTAAAACACTCGACATGCTCTTAGACCAGTGATGACCATTCTATTACTCATGAAAAGGAACTATTTTAAGGATCAAGAAGGCTTGTACCCAGTGTTTGAAAATTGCACATGCTGTCAGACCAATGATGACTATTCTGCCTCTCGTGAAGAGAAAACGTTTTCGGACATAGAAGCCGCCATACAATCCAAGAGGGTTGTACCGTCATCCTGAAGGACATCCGCATAAGAAGGTTAGGTTAGGTTACGGAAGGGGGTGTGTGCGGCAAAGCACTTCCACTCGGAGACCCTGTTGGGTCCATTGTGAATCCCTTCATTTTTCGGAAAAACCGGTGTCCTTCTTTTATCTGCTTGGATCCCTGTAGATCCAAATGGGATCTTTTGGGAACCATTTGGTCTTCGCGAGGAAGTTGTGTAGATCAGTCAACTGTGCACCTGCTACCTCCGCGAGCCCGTCAAAGAACCTTGCCCCAAGAGTCTGGAGCCGTCGTCCTTGTAGTGATGGGCAGTGGCATAGCAGATGCTCGACTGATTCTACTGCATCCTCATCTCCACAGCTTCTGCATAAATCGTCGGTCGCCAGACGCCATTTGCATAACATAACACCAATGGCGCAGTGACCTGTGATTACCCCCGTGACCATGCGTACAGCATGTTTGTCGAGGAGCAGGAGGCTCTTAGTTTTTCTCATGTTGAGTGCTGGCCATAAGGTGCGTGCAATCTTGCAATCACACCTAGTTGTCCAGGCTCTATTTGTAGCTTGTATGAGCCACTCTCCTATTGAACCCATCATAGCAGAGATCGGTGGTAGCACCGTGTTGACCGCCTCGCACGCCGGCATAGCTGACCCTGCACGGGCTAGTCCGTCGGCTTGCTCGTTCCCTTCGATATCACTATGTCCGGGAACCCAGCACAGACGAACCCTGCATTGCCTTATGCCACCTAGTGCTTTCCGACAGTCTAGTACTACCTTTGACTTCACTACAGTGGATTCAATTGCTTTTAGAGCAGCCTGGCTATCAACACAAATGACGGCCACACTAAGTGCCGAGTGTTTTATGTGTTCCGCTGCTTTCATGATGGCGAAAACCTCCGACTGAAAAACGCTGCAATAGTCTGGTAGTCTATAAGACCAGTAGACATTTTGCGTTTCACAGTAGACACCCGCCCCAGTTCCATCCTCTGTCTTCGAGCCGTCGGTGAAGTAGACCCCTGCAGAGTCTTCCACCTCGGGCTGTTGCCAGTCGTCCCTGGAGGGATAGTCAATGGGAATCTTCAATTCAAAATCGCTGCGCTTTACCAGGAAATCGGTGGCCTTATCTAGAAGACCTTGTCCGGTAGAGCTAGTCGTAAGAACGTTCAGGATGCTGGAATGTCCGTATCCGCCTGGCCTCAGCTGGTTAGACTCCCTCAATCTGAGGATTGTCCTTGCTGCGCTGGCCTTTACGAACAGGTCCACTGGGGGAAGGTGCAGAAGCATTTCCAGAGCCATTCGTGGAGCGCTTTTGGCCGCTCCCGTGATCGCCATCGTGGCAAGTCTCTGTACCCTCCCCAGATTGCTCTGGTTGCTCTTTTTGTCCATGGCTGGCCACCAAACGTGAGAACCATAGGTGATGATGGGTCTGATTATCGCCGTATACATCCAATGGATAATATAGGGTTTTAATCCCCATCTTTTACCAAAGGTTCGCTTGCAGGCATACAGCGCATTGAGCCCCTTTTTCATTCTCTCTTCAATGTTTCGCTTCCACGAAAGTTTTGAGTCCAGAATGATGCCAAGATATTTGGCCTCTTTTGATAGTTTCAGGGGATGCCCTTCCACACAGGGAAGAGAAAATTCCTGAATCTTCGTTTTCTTGGTGAACAGGACTAGTTCGGTCTTTTCGGGATTTATCCCTAGACCGTTGTCTCTTGCCCACACTGACAAGTCGGCTAATGAGGATTCCATCAATTCACTGATAGTAGGCAAAAATTTGCCTTGTATCATGATGACGATGTCGTCCGCATAGGCCACTATTCTAATGCGTCTTCTCTGAAAGACTTTTAGAATCTCATCCACTACCAGCAGCCATAAGAGAGGGGAAAGCACCCCACCTTGGGGTGTTCCCCTTGTGGCTCTCCTTCTGATGGAAGCCGGTCCTATCGTTGAGTTGATTATCCTGTCTTGCAGCATCGTTTCAACCCAATCGATAACGAAGCTTTCCACATTGTGTGCACGAAGTGCTCTTGTTATGGCCTCAGTGGTGACATTATTGAAAGCCCCCTCTATATCGAGGAAAGCAGCCATTGTGTACTCCTTTAAGGCCAAAGAGTTCTCTATGGGGTCTACAACACTGTGCAGTGCACTATCTACCGACCTCCCCTGGAGGTAGGCGTGTTGTGCCCTGCAGAGTTCAGAAGATAGTCCCCGGTTGTCTCTTATATATCTATCCAACAGCCTCTCCAGCGTTTTCAATAAGAATGAGGAGAGGCTGATAGGTCTATAGTCTTTAGCCGTAGTGTGGCTGGGCTTTCCTGCCTTCGGTATGAAGACTACTTTGACCTCTCTCCACTGCTTTGGAACTACATTCCCCAATAGGCATCCCTTAAAGATGTTTACTAGGGGTTGCAGAATACAGTCTCCGGCCTGTTGTAGCATTGCTGGAATGATACCGTCAGGACCTGCGGACTTGTAGGGGTCAAACGACCTTATGGCCCATTCGACCTTATCTTTGTCCACTATTTTGGCGACAGTTTCAGGTGGTGTAGTGGTTCCGAGTTGCTCTCGAAGATTATTCGAGTCAGTAGGAACCTGACACTGAGGAAAGTGTGCCTCCATTAGAGTCTCAAGCGATTCTACACTAGACTCTGTCCATGATCCGTCCGGCTTGCGGATGCAGCTAAGAGCGCAATGCTGCTTAGACAAAACCTTCCTTAGCCTGGACGCCTCGTTGACACAGTCTATGGATTCGCAGTAGGCTCTCCATGATTCTCTTTTGGCTTTACAGATAGCCTTCTTGAAGGCGTTGAAACTGGATCGGTACGCGTTCCAGTCCGTTTCCTCCCCGCTTAGCTTTGCCCTATTGAACAGTCGCCTAGTCTCCTGACGTAGTAGTCGAAGCTCAGGATTCCACCAGCTGTCGCTGTGCTTCCTCTTGACACGACTTATCGTACAGGAAGACTTAAAGGCAGCGTTCAAAGTTCCCGTTAGGAGTTCAACCGAGTTCTCAATTGCACGCTCGTCTGTGACTAGGGCGAAACGTTTCGGCCTCAGTCTTGAACGAACGACGGTCGCGAATTTTTCCCAGTTCGCACTCCTTGGGTTCAGAGGTGGTGGGTTGCAAACCGTGCCAAAATTGACATCGAAAAGTATTCGGTTGTGGTCCGAGAAGGAACAGTCGTCCGATACCTTCCAGTTGTCAATCCTGACGTCGTTTGCCTCAGAAAGCAGAGTCAAATCAATAACTTCTTTCCTGACCCTATTCTGAAAGGTGGGCGTGTTGCCCTTATTACAGATAGATAGAGAGGTAGAAAGAATAAATTGAAAAATGGACTCACCGCTCGCGTTGATGTTGCTGCTTCCCCATTGCGTATGATGGCCGTTGGCGTCGCAGCCCAACACCAGCGCGTGCCGTTTCGCAGTGGCGAAGCCGACCAGGTCTCGGACCGCCTGGGATGGTGGGTCCAGCTCCTCGTACGGCAGGTACGCTGACGCCAGAATCAGGCCATGCCCTCCTCTTCGTTCAACCATACCCGCCGTTAGGTCTCCATTGCTGTATTGGGAGAGAAGAAATAGATTAATGTCATTCTTAACCACTATACAGGCTCGTAACCTACCTTCAGTTGAGGGTTGATATGTTTTATATCGAGCTGACCCCAATCCAGAAATTTTGGATCTTACGATCCACGGTTCCTGAATTAGGGCCACATCGATATCCCCCTCCTCCATGAACCTCATCAAGTCGTGGGTTGCTGCTTTGGAGTGGTGCAAGTTCATTTGCACCACTCGTAGCTGCTCCTTCAGTGGCCTGCTCACGGATGCCCGGAAAACGTGCCTTGACGGAGCCCAACCCGAACTTGATGACGCCCGAGCGTTGAATGAGGTGAGTGTATGACTGACGATCAATAGCGATCGTCAGATCATTTCCCACGCCATTCTTGCTCTTTGCGTTCGTCAGAACTCTCCAACTCTGGACCGCCAGTTCCTTGTTTTGAACACCTATGATCTTCAGCATAGATTCGGCCTCCGGAACCGGAGGCGGAATCCAGACCGAGACTACAGGCCTCAAAGGGAGGATGGATCGGGAGACGACCTCTAACTTGGCGCCCGGCCAAAGTTCGCCAAGGCCACCGATTGCGGAACGGATGAAATCCAGAGATTTCGTGTTTCCGCAGCCGATGACCTTGACGCCTCGTTGCCAGCCCGCCCCGTCAAAGATGGCCTCTTCTCCATCAGCCCGAACTATGGCATCCAGGATCTTCGATTCAACAAGCAGCCAGTTGGCGGCCGAAATTTTCCCATCGGGATCGTTTCGGTCAATAACGGCTGCTTGCAACTCATTGGGGACGGAAAAACTGGTAGACTGGTAGGTCTTTGGTTTTTTCGCCTCCTTCTGAGCATCCTCACCGGATCTGGCCCTTTTGGCAGCCTTGCTAACCTTGGTGGTAGCCGTGGCTGTTTTCGAGCCGTCCCCGGTGATGATCGGCTTATCAGTCTTTTTGGCAGCTTGAACAGCAGCAGCCGCAGTATTAACAGCGGCCGCTGCTGTCTTACCGCCGAGGGCGGGACCCGCGCCGGCTAGGTCCTTAGCGGCCTTGCCACCGGGTGGCTTGTTGGCTGCAACGTGGACTGCCGTTGCGTCCCCCCCCCTGGCGGGAGCTGCCTTAGGGCTATCTGGAGCCCCAGATTTCCCTGGCTCCGCCGATTCGACTGTTGCCGTTTTTCTCTCGAACTTTGCAACAATCTTCCGGTGTTTCTTGATGAGAACTTTGTCCCTGTTTGTCAAGGACGACGGCTCCACCAAGCTCATTTTTCGGAGATACTGAGCTGAACATTTGTAAGCCTTGCGGGCTTTCTGGTCAGCGGTTCTCTCCGCAGCTTTCGACTTCTTCGGGGGCTCACCTAGCAAAGTGGCTTCCAGATCCGGGTCCAGTGTATCGATGCTGCTGCCTTGTGATAAGGTGGTAGCCTCATCGTCGGTGGCAGCACCGATGCGCAGACCGTCCAATCTGGAGCCTATGTCTAGGCCCTCCTCATTCGATTTTAAGGCTGGTTGTCGCTGAAGCGACATTGCCTTCTTCCCAGTAGCATTAGTAGACTGCATGACCTGGGGTCCCGTCACACAGCCTGAGAAGTTGCTGGATATCGACGCCAGGTGGCCTTCTCGCTCACCACCTACCGCCGGTACTGGGCATCCGACTCCCTGCACCGTAACTAAATTCCTTTCATCGGCCACCACAGACGGACGGAAAGACACCACTTCCCTGTGGGATTTCTTTTGAGTCTGCCATCCCACGCACAAAAAGACTCGGACTCGACCGCCCCTAACCTGGGGAAACAGACGTCGTTGTGTGCCGCCCCTAACCTGGGGAACAGACGCACACTGGGTAGGTCTTAGTTGTTGCTCCTCAGCCGGCCTGCCTAACATGGGAACCCCTGTCAGGAGACAGCGCAATTGCTGCCTCCGGTCAGTATAGTCCGGTGAATCATTGCGAACGTCCGCATCCGCATAAGAAACTCGACGACTTTTAGTCCAATGGTGACTATTTTATTTCTCGTTAAGAGAAAACGTTTTTGGACGTAGAAGCCATCGTTGACTTCATGGCCGACAATCTAAAGTAGTCGACATACTTTCAGACCAGTGATGCCCATTCGCGAGTATTCGTGAGTAGATAAACATTCATGACTGTTTTAGATCGCACAAATGTCCAAAGGTTACTGTTTTGAATAAAATTAATCGATTTTACTAATCGAAAGTTGAATTTTATGCCAAAATTTTTTCGTAAATTTTTTCCAAACTTTTTAATATTTAATTTTGTATGGAAGATATGCGTTAAAAAAGATCTTAAAAAATTCAGTTTAGACGTTAGTAAGTTTAGTTAAGTTTAAACGCCCAAAAGCAGGCTATGATTTTTTAATTTCAGTTTTAACGTTTAATTTGTCTTTATGTTTCAATGCTAATGACAGTTATTAATTTTTTAGTCAACATTTTAATGATTTTCTTTCAAGTTCTTCCTCGCCTCTTATCGCTTGATCAGTTGTGCATATAAAATAAATGACTTCTCTCCCTCAAATCGAAGTACCCAACTCAAGTGCCGTTACAAAGCACAAACAAAGCTGCTAACTACGTGTATCCTTGTCTTGCTTCCCATTTGGGTGCGCTTCTTGGTGCCCCTTTCATGCCCCTTTCCCCTCTTTGCTGCGAGACATTTGCTGAAAAACTAAACAACGCGCTGCTCTGCCCTTCGTCGCATTCCACCAAAGCAAAAAAGCTGCCCGAAAAGGGTTAAATGGGTTGTTGGTGAATGTGTATGTGTAAGTAAGTGTGTATGTGTGTGAGTGTGTGTGCTTTCACGAGTAAAACTGTAAAAGTGATTAAAACGGAAATTTAATTGAAATGCGCACATTTGCGTAGGCATTTACGTTTTCCGGTACAGAGCGTTCGAGTGGCGGAGGAGTGTGTGCGGGGTGCGTGGGCGAGTGAGTGCTGCACGTTTCGACGCATTCGGTCGCCTGGCCGCTCACTCACTCACTGCGGCTGTGAAGGCGATTGCTTGGCTTGGTCTATCGGCCGTTTGCTGGGTCATTGAGGAATGCGAAATATGCTGTCGTTGTTGTTGTTGTTGCTGTTTTGTACATACGATTTCCGCAATGTTGAGCATTTAGTGTTTGAAAATGGGGGCACAAAACAGCAGCGCAGGTGCGTGTTCAGCCTCCTCATCACTTCACCTTCCTCTCCCCAATTCGAATGTGGACAGTCGTAGTTGTATTTTTGCGCTTCGCCGCTGCAAATTTGCATGCGAGTAGATTTGGTGGGTGGGGAGCGTGGGGCGGTAAATTTATATGCGCGCTGCCGTTTTGATTACATTTCACCCATTTTCTCTAGTAATTTCGCTTTTCGGTGGCATTTCAACTTGGCTTGCACTTTCAGTTTGGTTTTGTGCCGACTGTGCAAAATCCTAATTGAATTTTGTGCCATTTAGTTCAATGTGCGTTGAGTGTTGTACCATTAGTTGTCTGAAAGTGAAGGACCAGCTTTTTAATTCAATGCAGATATAGTTTCTAAGTGATAATGACGTGCAGACAATGATGGGACTGGGAGATGCTTGCATGGAAAATTAAAATTTGATAAATTTGTTTAAGGGTTTGAAAGAGATTAGTGTCGGTTTAAGGGGTAATGGAACAACTGATCCGCTAATGTGGGTGATTAGACCTATTACTCATGACTGAAATTGAGAATGTTAGTGCAAATGAAGAATTAGGTTCCAATTATTCTATGAACTGACATGGGACTTGGTTCAGTTTGTTTTGGCTTATAAGTTTCAGAAATTCCATGAGTGCGGAACGTTGCCAGAAAGATGACAAACAATCATGGCACAAAATGGAAAATTTAACATTAAATTCAGTTCATTTTTTGTATAAAAAACATTGAGTTTTATTTCATACTACAAAACCAAAATGACTTCATTGCCAATCTAATAGTTAAGATTCTGAAGAAAACTAAATCTGACCTTGAAAAATACACTGATGGAATATTCCAGAAAATACTATTTGGGGAAAGAATATTTTTATGAATATTTCTTAGGGAAAATAATAATTTTCTGAATGAATCTAAATGTAATCTTCAAATATTTGAAATTCTGAAAGAATCTAAATCTGGCCTTGAAATATACACTGATGGAATATTCCAGAAAATTCAATTTTCTAAAAATAATAATTTTATAAATATTTCTTAGGGAAAATAATAATTTTCTGAATGAATCTAAATGTGATTTTCAAATAGCCAAAATTCTGAAAGAATCTAAATCTGACCTTGAAATATACACTGATGGAATATTCCAGAAAATTTAATTTTGTAAAAATAATAATTTTATAAATATTTCTTAGGGAAAATAATAATTTTCTGAATGAATCTGAATGTGATCTTCAAATAGTTAAAATTCTGAAAGAATCTAAATCTGACCTTGAAATATACACTGATGGAATATTCCAGAAAATTTCATTTTGTAAAAACAATAATTTTATAAATATTTCTTAGGGAAAATAATAATTTTCTGAATGAATCTGAATGTGACCTTCAAATAGTTAAAATTCTGACAGAATCTAAATCTGACCTTGAAATATACACTGATGGAATATTACAGCAAATACTATTTGGGAAAATAAATATTTTATAAATATTTCTTAGGGAAAATAATAATTTTCTGAATGGATCTAAATGTGATCTTAAAATAGTTCAAATTCTGAAAGAATCTAAATCTGACCTTGAAATATACATTGAAATATGGGAATAGGGAAATATTAGTTTTATGAATATTTCTTAGGAAAACTACCCCTTTTCTGAATGAATTTAAATGTGATCCCGTAATAAAAAATGATGGATTATTCTGGAAAAGAATATTGGGAATTATTTTTCAGAATTTTGAATAGAAAACCTACCAGTATTTAGTTTGTAGAATGCATTTGTTGTGTTTTGATGCATGTTTGATGTTTAGAAAAATTAAGAAAATAATAATTGTAATACAAAATTTTTGGTACTATGTTCCACCAAAAGGGAGAAGCAAGAATTAAATTTAAAGAAGAAAATTATAATTGTAATACAAAATTTTTGGTACTATGTTCCACCAAAAAGGAGAAACAAGAATTTTAAAAGATTAGTATGACAGAAATTAAGAATTACGAATTTAAGAATTTTAAAGCATATTTAAATAAACAAAAATCTCAGCTATAGAAAATTGAGCGAAAAAGCTGAGGCGGTTTTTATGAGGAAAAATTTGTTTTTCTGTTTCGAAAACAAAAATCACTGCTGCCTGTTGTTGGACCTTGTGGTCATCTCTATGAGTCAAAGACCAACACTGTAAATTTTACTAATCTATATCTGTGTTTTGGGTTGCTACTGCACAGAATCAAGTGTTATCAAATTCGTGGGAGAAAAGAAAGAAACCGGCAACACTGTTAAAAAATTGCTTCAAGTGCACCTTGAACAGTGAGTTTCGCTTTCCGAAAAACGGTTGAAGCATCGAATAGATGCAGAAATCAACTAAAAATACCAGAGACAGCCAAGTAGACAGACGAACAGTCGGACAACTTTGAAAACTGCAACTTTTGTGATTAATGCACTGCCGGCCGTTATTCGGTCATCGTTGTTGTTCGCATATCTTAACCTGCTTTCGTTAGACAGTCAGTTGTTGTTGTTGTTGTTGTTGTTGTTGTATCTAGTTGCAGTTATTGGTTGACTACACTGGCAAAAGGCCAGCCAAGTGTAATTAACAACAACGCGCAGTAAATGCGGCAGAAGGCCACATACAACTATCTGTGTGTGAATGTCTGTGTGTGTGTGTGAAATCTCATAATGGCCCACCGACTGTGCTGGGAAATGCTTTTTTACGTTGTTTCGAGCATGTTTACAAGCACATTTGCAAACTCATTAAATGCAACACTGGCATTGGACCGGCGCATGGAAGGCGGTCGACTGTGTCCTGTTTCGAGATGATTACACGAACAGTTTTAACAGCAGCACAGAAATCGAAAATTTTATGGTAAACAGGCAAGCAAGCAGACACTTTCCCTCTGCAGTGCGATGCTCTCCCCTTCCCCTCCCCTTTGACCATCTCAGTTGCGCTGCCACTTTCCCGTCGCTAATGGGCACACGTGCAAATGTGATCAATTACTTTGCCGCGCTTTGGTGGTGGCAGCGGAAAACGAAAGCAAAAGTGTGGCAGTTGGGAAAAGACAAAATTAATGGCGTTACGCTTTTGCAATGAGGCGAAGTAATGAAAGTTTCAATTGGGAAATATATATTTGAAAAATACTTCGACCTTTAACTGGAATTTGTAATGAAGTTTCTCTCTACAGTTTTTAATTTGTTGAGTACATGATGCGGCTTAATCAACGTTGGCCTTCATTCAGATGCGTTAAGTAACCTTGGATGATGTCAGTTTTGCTATTTAATCTGACTGGAGCATTGCATTGGTCTTCGATTTCCACTCGAGCTGCCATTGCCGCATCAGTTTGGGTTGGCTTACGTGTGATGGTTGGCTTAAGTAGACTTCTACGCACTTTGCCGCACGAACGCTTCGCACTTTAAGCAGCGAATTTGCACCTCTAACTCAATTAGTCGCCGTGTTTGTGCTGCAGACAGGCAAATTAATTGGATTCCTGCGAGTAATTAGTGCAAATGTTGAGCTAAGAATCGATGTGGTTCCGTTGGCAACTTGTAATGCTTTAACCCTACAACGATTGGTTGAACAAATGTTTGTGTTTTGCATAAAGTTTAGTCAGGATTTTAAACTCACATGAACACAGTTCATTTTTAATTTAGTCACTTTGGTCGCAAAAGACAATTTTCATGAGTTTGTCACGAGTTATTCATATTTTCAATATCACATTTCAATTGTCAGTAGGACAGTAAACTTTTCATATAGTCACATTGGTCGTAAAGGTTTTAACAAAATCTAGTAATTTGTCAAAAGGCTGAGACTCAGGTCTTGAGGGATTAATATATGCAGCAGTTGTAAAACTGAGAGAGAGAGACAGAGAATACAATGAATGATTCAACGAGTCTTAGAAAAGAAATTAATTCGAATTGATAATCGAAATTAAACTAATCTAATTTAAACTAATCGTAATCTAATTGGATCTAGTCGATTATAATCTAATTTAGTTCAATCTTACGGAATTTAATCTAATCGAATCTAGTCGAATCAATTCTAATCTATTCTTATTTTATTTTATTTTATTTTATTTTATTTCATTTTATTATATTATATTTTATTATATTTTATTTTATTTTATTTGATTTTATTTTATTATATTTTATTATATTTTATTTTATATTATTTTATTTTGTTTTATTTTATTTTATTTTATTTTATTTTATTTTATTTTATTTTATTTTATTTTATTTTATTTTATTTTATTTCATTTTATTATATTATATTTTATTATATTTTATTTTATTTTATTTTATTTTATTATATTTTATTATATTTTATTTTATTTTGTTTTATTTTATTTTATTTTATTTTATTTTATTTTGTTTTATTTTATTTTATTTTATTTTATTTTATTTTATTTTATTCTTAACTTTTATTTTATTTTATTTTATTTCATTTTATTTTATTTTATTTTTTTAATTGAATTTTATTTTGTTTTATTTTTTTTAATTGAATTTTATTTTATTTTTATTTTATTTTACTTTATTTTATTTTATTTTATTTTATTTTATTTTATTTTATTTTATTTTATTTTATTTTATTTTATTTTATTTTATTTTATATTATTGTGTGTTATTTTTTTATTATATAGTTTTAATTTTAATTTATTTTTTTATTTTATTTTATTTTTTGATATTCTATTTTAGTTTTTTATTTTACTAAAGTAACCAATCTAATCTAATGTAATCTAATCTAATCTAATGTAAGCTTATTTCATCTCATCGAATCTCAAAGCTAATTTCATCTCATCTCATCTAGTCTAATTGAATCTTAACTAAAATAGGTTGGATATTGCAGTCCTACCTTCTTATTCCTAGTTTTTTAAAGTCTTGTTTGTTATTTGCTTTAGAAGACTAGTTGGTAAATATCTTTTTCCAACGACTCAAACAGAATTAAATCGACAAAATCTCCCAAAATTTGCTTTATTAACTAACTTTTAAATGACAATATTCGTGTCATTACTTTAGACTTCTTCGGGTTGCCAGTTCTACCCAACTCAGTCATACAGAAAACGTCAACGCTCTGAAAAAGTTCAATAAAAGCATTTTTAATTACTTGTACCTATTAGTAAAAAAAATCAAAAAACCATACAGATATGTAGTATTGAATTTACCTTAACTGAAACTGACAATATTAAAAGCCCTCGTTTGACCAAAGAACTCATTCATGGTTGCATTCGTTTATGTATATTTCCAAAACTCACACTCGAAAGCGCTTACATTTTAATTTTCTGCTCGAATAACGCCTTTTACCGTGTCATCCCTCCGCACCAACACCGAGAGCTGCATCATTACGTCCCATAATCGGCATTCTTGCGCAAAACTTGCACACGTGCACCATAATCCCACATCGATGCGTTGCCATAGCGGCCCCAATGTGAGCTGTAAATATTTTTCAAAATTGCATTGAAATTAAATTGAGAACGAACGTCGCTTACTGTGCACCGGAACATATCCTTTCGTTGAGATTGTCCCATAGCTGCCGCCTGGGTATTGAGAGACCCTTAAAAAGAGTGATTGCTATGAAGGACATATCTGGAAATTCGTTAGAGATTCAGGAATGGTGGGCTGAACAGATGCAGCTCAAAGAGTTACAATGCTAATCCTATACTTTTAAAAAAGGGAGGAAATTTCATATATGAAAACATTGTATGCGAGTTAGAATAGGTTTTATTGGCCGACCGGTGGATCACACATGGAGCCTATTGCATATTTAGTGATGTCAGAGGAAGCTCTGTTGGATGATGCTCTGTTAATGATCTATGGGAAAATATATGCTTGAGTCACTTAAATAATAATCTATGAGAAGTTAAATGTTCTTCATCTTAAAGTTCATCCGAGACATAAGTAGTTCTTTGTCTCTAAGCTTGACCAAGTGATGTGGGATATATAGTTCCTCTAGCCTCTGGCTGTAGGCAAGTAAGCCTCATCCAAGAGAAAGCAGGGCATAAGCTCAGGAAACACTACGAGTATATAATGGATAGGTATGATTATGATGCATTATGATGCGACTAGATCCAGAGGTCCTTTGATTTAGTAGATCTGAAACAATCCTTAGTGGAGCGTATTAGGTTAAGTTATGTAGGGAAGGGTGTGTGCGGCACAGAGACCGCACTTCCACTCGGAGGCCAATTTGGCCCATTGTGAATACCTTCCTAATTGGCTCTGGAGCTAACCAACAGTCCCAATTCGGGGGGAACCAATACGACCTCTTGATAAAGGAGAGCAGATCCGAATCTTGACCCCAGGGTACGAAGTCGGCTTTCCTGCAGAGCCGGCCAGTGGCACAGGAAGTGCTGAAGTGTTTCTACATCTTCTTCATTACTGCAGCTTCTGCAGACATCACTGGACGAGTAACGCTATTTGATAAGCATCGATCCAATGACGCTTTTTCCAGTGATGACTCCAACGAACTGTCTGATAGAGGTTCGACTCAGGGATAGTACAAATCGCTTTCTCCTCAAGGAAAGGAAGGGTCATAGTGCCCGGCAGGTGCTCCAATCCGTTCTGCTGCGTCATGGGGACTTGACGTTCTGTTTACTCAGCCTGTCAATGTACATATACAGGGCAGATATCGGAGGAAGCACAGAATTATATACTTCGGTGGTAAGCAGCGCCTACCCTACCAAGGCCCTTAGTGTCTTAATATATCGGCGAGCTTGATGTTATGGTACCCTTTTGTTTTTTACGTTTCCCGGAAAAGGCAGATCAAGTACAAAGAAAGAGGAAGTGTCCCATCCAAAGGCAGCCAACGTAACCTAGTCTTAATCTATCAGACAGTGGTCCTTAGGACACCAATACTGATTCTAATCTGTTTCTTTTTTTAGCGAGACCATTTCCCTCAAACGACGAACGTTTGCAGTTGGTCACATATAGCGCGTAATAAAACCTGTATCAGCGTTAGACTTTCTGAAGTTAGTTTCTTGTAGAGAGCTTCTACAAATAAGAAGTTTAAAGTTTGTAAGAGGAATTCCGAGCCTAGCCACATTTTGTCCCATTTGACCAGTAGTACCCTGTAGAGCGAGCTCGTCTATCATTCTCTGACTTATCCCTATGTCCTGGGACTATAAGAATGCTGAGTTACTTAACTGGCCATACCAACCCGTTACCGGGTTACGGCCTGCCGCAAAAGTTCTTTTCAAACGTCTCTGCTTTGTGCGCGTGTTCTCCTGTTGGTCACACCAAGAGGTAGTAGGACGTCCTGAACTTGGTCCATCCACCAAAGACGCGGTCTCCCTCCTCGCTGCACTTCTTTTCCGCCGGATCCTTATCATTCCAGCATGGGTGGGTAAGGGTAAGCATCAGGTTAAGTAAGCTGACAGGCCAGGTCGGCCACTCATAGACTCTCTCGGTTCCCCAACTGTACCAGTGTTAAGTGTTCCGGGCCAAGGTAAAATTGATCGGTAAGAATGTCGGTGTTTCTAGCTAAGTTCAGCAACGACCTAATGTTGTGCTTGGGGACCTCATGTAACGCAGCGATAAACGAGGCCCCTAAGTGTGTCTTGATAGTCAGAGGGACAGGGGACATAGACATAAAATGACCTCCATGGTTTTTAAAAACTACGAAGAGGGAAGAATGAGAACAAATTTGGGAACAATTTGTTAGTAGTTTTCTCTGTTCATAACTAAAAATTTTCTCAATAGCCAATCATGAGTCGACCTTCCATTGTGGGTATTTAAGTACCCAATGGGCAGAAGTGGATACACAACTTTCAGTTGCATATTGTGTTAGGCATTAATGGGTTAATTGAAGAATGTTCCTTATGAAAGGAAAATACAATTTTGAAACCGTACTCAACGTGACTCAAATGTACTGCACGCTTTTCGTGCCGCTTGGCTGCAACGCATCGACTGCATTTGGGTGACAAATGCAGCTGCGACAGACGGATTTTCTTTTTGCTGCTCACTTTTACATATTTCATTGGTTCAAGCGGCGTTTTTAATTTCGCCCGACCGTCGGACCGGCCGTTCGCTGTCGATTGCGTTAAATTGCGTTTCTCCATGGCTGCGGTGGCTGCGGCACACAACAGGGGTGACCGTTTGAGGTTATGTTGTGTTGGTGGTGGCGTTTCATGTTCACATTTGTGTGCTGACTTTTATGTATGAAAGGATTTGAAGAAATTTTGTACACTAATGCTTGCAGTTTTTGAAATGTGTTTGCCCACAAAAAAAAGTTGTAGTTGTAGTTAATTTTGTTGTAAATCCATGGGGGAAACATTTTTCATTTGTGACAGCGTTGTAGGTTTTGTTTCAAACTGCAATAAAACCGAAAAATTTTCCAAATTTGCGTAGACACCCAATTGGGCTCAACACAGTGGAATTTTGACACATTTTGTTCTGTGTTACATTTTTGTTTTTTTGCTTTGATTTTAAATAATTTCTCCTCTGTCCCCATGGTATCGCTTTTTACTACTTTTTTTAAATTTATCCATTGCAACTTGCAACCCCCGTGTGGAATGTAGAAACGTTGTTTGCCAGGGCAACATTTAATTTAACGTCCCATCAAGTACGCCAGCCGCATCAAAGGCCACTTTAGTCCAGACAACAACCCAACCCACTTTGTGCCAAAACCCTAACCACGAAATGTTGCAATTATTGTCCGCCTGGTTGGAAAAAAACTCCTCTGAAAATACTCGCAAAGCCTTTAATTATATCAAGTGTACAAAATCCTTTAGCCACACAATAATGCCAGCAACAAATATTGTACAAAAACAACAATAACAGAAGCCACCACAACCATATAAAGTGGTGTGGAAATAAATAGAAACACACACACATGCACACACACGCAAAGAACGGCAATAAAAACCACGAACAACAAATGGCAACAATTTTATTTGGTTTTGTGTAGGGCAATATTTTTGTTATTGTTATTGGTGTTGTTGCTACCTTCACATGGCAACGTGATCTTCATTTTCTATTCCACAGCTTTTATAATCCAAGTAATTTGCAATTTTTGGTAATTTAGTCGAGAAAAGTTGGGCCAAATTGTGGCGAGAGCACACAACCGAAATGTGTCCTTGTGTGCCTTATGGTTGTTGTTGTTGTTGGAAGGGAGTTTGGGAGTTTGGTGAGTACAGCCGTTAAGCCTGTGCAGAGTTGCAAATTGTGAACACGCCGAGTTCAATGCCGTTGCACGTCGGGCGCAACGAGCGTTGCCCGTTTTTGTGGCAATGCCAATTGGACAGCTTAACAATTGGCCACAGCTGGAGAGGGGCGGCGGGGTGAGGAGGGGAGAGGCACGTACCCAGCACCACTTGACGTTGAGATTGGAAAACTGTGCGCAGAGCCGTTAAAGCAGCAAATGCTACAAATTATTTTGCATACAAAGGGCGGCCATAATTTGGAATTGTTATGGCCTATCTATGATGGGGTCGAGATATACGTGGAAAGAGCAAGAAAGCGAGCGCGTAGAGTAATGCACAGTAGTCGATTTGATACTTCGGTATTGAACAAAAAAATATAAAATTTTTATATTTACACGAAATTCATTCAAATGTAGAAATATAAAATTTTATTTTTAAAGATTGTAAAAATTAGTTGGCGAGTTCAAGGTTTCTGATTTCTACGGGAATATAATCTATTTAGGCTATTTTGCAAATAACGTTGGTAAATGCTTTCTGTTCCTTATTGCATTTACTTTTTTTCTGAAGTGATACCCGACTCCATAGAGGCCAATCAGATATCCCTAAGGATACAGAGATCTTCTTTGTTTAGAATTTGCTGTTCTATTTAATTGATCCACGGTGTTTCAGCGCACTACGCACTCCAGAGAAAATTCGTTTCTGGCCCGTACAGCGCGTTTGTGGAATGGTCTCCCTGCGGATATTTTCCCCAGCACTTATGATCTCGATGGGTTCGAGGCAAGAGTCAAGAACCACTTCACTCAAAACCCTTTCTCCTAACCTTTACATATATCCTTCCTGAAGCAACGCAATGCCTCGTATTAATAGGGGTCATCCCCTGCGCGTTTGTTCGAGTTAAAAAAAAAAAATTACTTAGCTGTCCTAAATAACCCATTACCAGGTTAGGATCTAGCGCAAAATTTCTCTCCAGGCGCTTTATACTAGCCTTCTCCAGTTGGTCACACCAAGAGATCAGAGGGCATCTTAAACGTGGTCGTCTCACCGGAGATACTATCTCCCTCTTCACCATCGAGCTCCAACTATTTCGTGGAACACTTTAACTGATCCATTGGTCGGTAAACTTCTGCTCTACACTCGACTTGTTTGTGGCCTTCATATCAGGATAATTCTATGCAAAAGGCCGTCTAAAGGTAGCTTGTAAAGGTATCTCGTAAGGATATGAAGATCTACGCTTCCGGAGATTTTTTCTTCTAGAAACTTTGGACCTATACGACTGATTCTTGACCAAGTTGTACTCTCTCCTTTTAACTATTTCTGAATGTGGTCTTCATAATGTTTTGGGACCTTTAAATGTGTGGAATGTCATTCTTTTGTCCCTTGTGACCTGGAATTCAGTATAATTGTATGGAATTACGGTTTCCTTTTGACCAAATAACAAACGTTTTTAATCGGAATATGACACTAGAAGGGCTCCTATGTAGGCACTCTCTGGAAAGAGGCTCCATGGGATGTGTGTTAGACTGGTACATAGTAGCTAGTTGCGCTATTGGGAAGGCTTTTCAAAAGCGAGCCATTACAGAGTCACATCTATTAAAAAGCTCCCTCTAAATGCCCTACAGTGGAAACCTTCCTTTCAATGATGAAAATTTGGACAAAAAGCCAAAGAGGTCGCGGGTGTTTTTCGGAGTTTTATAAAAGAAGTCTCTTTTGTTTTTGTTGTTGTAATGGTTTGTCTAAATGTCATTACCAGTTCCACTTTTTCTTTCCTCTTTTCTCTGTACTTTTCCACTCCACTTTTCTACTCAACTTTTATCTCCACGGCCCTGATTGCAATATTTTTTACCTCAACATTTCAAGCAAAAGTTTTTATATTACTTACATTCTTCCTCATTTGGATCTTTTCAACTATTGAAGAACAACAAATTTTACCAAAAAATTCCAAGTCTGCCTAATTCTAAAGCGACATTAAGTCTTGGACTTGTGACAACCTTAAAGGACACCGTTTTTTGAGTGGGTAGCGCTCAAAAAACGGCCTAACTTTAAAGATTTATTTTGCGACTATGGAAAAACTTGAAAGAGTTCTTTACAGAGAGTTAATTGAACACATACTGAGGTATGGAAAAAAATTGTAATTGTTTAGTTTATTGTAATTTTTATTCAAAATAGCGGCTCACCTGGGTGGGTATTGGTAAGCGATGTATATCTTCAAAAATCTTTGGTAAGGCAAAGGTTAAACACAACAGTGAGCATTGTCCACTGTCTCTGCCTAAACGTTCGTTGTCTATTAAAATTCGTGGCCATGTATCCTGTGCTTATTTTATAATCTAGCTGCGAATTGTCTGTGTGTGTGTGTGTGTTTGTGTGAGTGTAGACGCGCCGCTTAATTCGTATATGGCAACATGGTTATTATATTTTGATTTATGGCCTTCGGCGTTCGGGGAGTTTATACCAATATTTTATCTCAGGCGTTAATGTGTTTTTCGGGTCGGGCAAATTTTGCCAGTCGTCTACGTAGACTTAGCTGCCAGTTGCCGAGGACGTTGCAAAGTGCTGCTCAAGTGACAGTTGTCATATTTTATTCGTGTTTGTTGTATTGAAATTTATGTTTATGTGAATTTTGAAGTCTATGCATTTTAATTTAAATATGCAAATGATTTGCAATCAACTTTTTACTAATTTCTGCTCTTCTCTTTCATTTAATTGCAGGTAAATGTTTTGAAGAAACATGAAGCGAACAAATGGATGTGGCTAAAGTAGGTTGTTAGTTATGTAAAAATAACTAAGTACTCGTATTTTTGGAGATTTAATGTGAAGTGTTAAAGTAGTCAAGGAAAATTGACTAAAAAAGGTTTTCTGACTTGGAATAGGATTATTGTCCTTGGATATGTTTAAGAGTGACTCGAAGTATTTTGATGCCACAAAATGGGCACTTATTGGTGACTTATTGGTGACCAACAAATCAAGTTCTTAACCCTTTGTTGGTTCCGTCAGATTTTTATGAAAACATACTTATCTCATTATTTCTCATTTGAAGTGCTTTTCACCATATTTGAAACCAATTGGCACATTAAGTCATGTTTGCCCATACAAACTCTTAACCCTTCGTTGACCCCGGCAGATTTGTATTTTCAGAAAAATAAAAAAACACGTCAAATTATTTCTCACCAAGAGTACTTCCACCAAGTTTAAAGTCAAAAGGAGTTAAAAAATCATCACTCTTAACCCTTGGTTCACCCCGTTAGATTTCGATTTTCAAAAAATTGAAAAATACGTGTCGAATTATTTTTCACTAAGAGTACTTCCACCAAGTTTAAAGTCAAAAGGAGTTAAAAAATCATCACTCTTAACCCATTGTTGACCCCGTTATATTTCGATTTTCAAAAAAGTGAAAAACACGTGTTGAATTATTTCTCACTAAGAGTACTTTCACCAAGTTTGAAGTCAAAGGTCGAAAAAAAATAATGTTTCCTTATACAAACTTTACACCTTTGGTTCACACCGTTAACTTTCGATTTTCAAAAAAAAGGAAAAAAAACGTGTCGAATTATTTTTGATTTGGAGAATTTTCACCAAGTTTGAAATCAATAGTCCCATTGAATCACGTTTCTTCATACAACACCTTAACCCATGTTTTGTCCTTTTAGGCCCCGAATTTCAAAAAAATTCTTAGTGGAGGTTCATTTTTCAAGATGTACCTACAGTTTAAATTTCGAGTTTATAGCTCTAGCGGTTTAAACTGGACGATGATAAGTCAGTCAGCCAGTCAGTCAGGACAACAATCTTTTTCGAAATAACTAAGAGAAAAATATGTTAAATTTTTAAATTAATTAAATTTAAATTTTTAGTTTTTAGTTAAATTTCTGCGGTGGTGACGGTTGATGGCACAAAAAGCAGTGCGTTTGACTGGTTCTGAACCCAGACATTCTTGAATCGAACTGCACCAAACCGAAAACCGAACCATTAGTTACTTCACAGAAACCAAAACTTAACTCATACAATTGCTCAATCCAACCAAATATTTGCCAAAAGAACTTTCAAACTAAGTTGTGCAACTTTGTCACAAATTAAATCATTCAACTTGCGCTGAATTGTTGAATCCATTGCTCCAACAAACGAATCAAACTTTTCATTTCATAACTCAAAACTCTTAGGATCTGCACAAAGCCACTAACAGAAAATTATTACCGATTGTTGTAGTTGTTTGTGCCATCAAGTCATTGGCAATAAGTCAAATTGAATTACTTGACTTGTGGGCATATAAAAAAAAATTTTTTTTTAAATCGAAACTGCAATTACAGCGCATAACTCTTCCAGCATTACACACTTTCAATATTCTACACAATTTATCCAAGCAACCACGCATTATGTGGGAAGAACCGACGCACAGAGACGCCACTAGTTCGGTGTCGCCAGTCACCTTGAAGACAGCCAGCGCCGTCTGCGGCTCCTCGCTCGTCCCTCAATTGCAACGCCAGCCAGCGCAAATAAATTGCAATCAAACGAAAGGATGACGGGCCGAGTGCCAGTCAGTCAGTGCGTGCACGAGTGCGTATGCCGGGTGATAATTCAATAAACCACCCAAAACGTCAGCCAGCAACAACACAAAGACGGCCAGTGTTGTGTAACATTTTCAATTTAAATACGACGCCGATTGTCATCAGCGTTTTAAATTGAAATATTTATGGCATTACATGCAGACATACAAATGTCTAGAAGTGCATAAACGTTGTGAAAATAATAAAATAAAATACAAAAATATAGTTGAAAAAAATAATAAAATAGTAAAAGGTTTTTAAGTGAAAAAAATTTAAAAACAAATAGAGACTGGCAAGTGAAGAGAGTGAGAAGTGTGAGAACGGCATGAAACGCAACGATGACGCAGTGCCATCGTTGCACAGTTCACACTATAACGCGGGTTTGAGCTACAGTCGGTCTTCATCGACTTATTTATAGGTTAGGTTAGGTTGACTGCCTCTGTCTGAGATTCACTTAAGTCTTAATGACTCGTTGTAATACCAAAAATTGGACCATTTTACAATGATTTCGTTTCAGTGATGTCCATTCTGTTACTCGCGAGAAGTAGAATGGTCATCACTGACCTAAATCATAACCACTGTTGCTTTCTTTTTCTACTTTGATGCTATTCTTTCAATATTAATTGCATTTTATATCATCTAGTCTGCATTTTCCATTCTGCGTGCACCTAAAAACAAAAGTATTTTCTAGACTAACTTTGGGTCACGGAATACGAAACTGAAAAATAAAAAAATAAATAAAAAATTGTCTCCTTTTAACTAAATTTTCTATTTTTAACTTTCAGGACCAAAATATGTCAGGTATGGAAAACATACTTGTTTTGGATCTCAGTCTGTTGATTCATACATCTAAATTTTATTGTCTTTAAAAGTTCTGGAAGTTCAAAATAGAAAATTTAGTTAAAAGGAGACAATTTTCTTCTTTCATTTGATACCCATATCTTCATCATTGCACAATCGCAAATATTTAAAAAAATATTTGAAATATTTAAGTTGTTGGGTCAGAAAATAAAAAACTGACTATGCCAGGATACTATAAATTACCTTTAGTTTCACGTCTATATCAACATTTGGATGGGTATGCAAATAAAAAAAATTGTTTCGCACGGTGTAATAAATGTAAAGTTGGTGTTTTCACTCAGTGCATCATAACTTTGTCATTTTTCATTCAATTCTATTGATGTAAGGCTTGGTTGGTTGGTTTAGTGGCTGCCTCTGTATGAGACACACTTAGGCCTATGGGCCCGTTGTGATACCACAAATTCCACCCGTTTGAAATGTGTATGCAACACTGTTTTTTCCAACATGTGATACAACTCACATTTCAAACGGCTGGGGAAAGGGAGGGAAGGGGACCTACAGTTTAACGCCGAATCCGAACGGCGATTGGCAGTTTTTTCTTTCACACTTGGAGGTCTTGCCATTGCCTGCCAAGAGCGCACTTGTGCGATTCTTGTAATTCTCATTCCCTTCATGTGGATAGCGATAGAATTAGACGAGTGTTTTTTCCAGCCCAAGCCAGGAATCGAACCTGGGGCGCTCGGTATGAGAAGCCAGCGCGCTACCCGCTGAGCTATCGAGGCCGATAGCTTAAGGCTTAATATTTGCTCCAATAATATGTATATCTTTCATCTTAGATTTTAAAACTAGAGGAGATAAATTATTTTATCTATAAAAAAAACATTCGAAAATTTATAATTTTTGAAAATGGTCGAAAAATTCACTTTTTAGTGCATTATCCCCATCAATAATAATAACTTTCACCGCCAGTACCTTCCCCAAATCTCATCTGATTTCAACAACCTGTATATCGCTGAAAAGGCTAAGGTATTATCTTCTGACAGACGGACAGTTTGTGTTAGGCGGATGATTCGTTTACGAGATATATGTTCATAACTGAAACAACAGGAAAAACTGTTTTTTCGAAAACGCTTCTTACAAAAATGTTTTGGTCTTCAGTTTCGTGTTCAGCGGCCCAAAGTTAGTCTAGAAAACACTTATTTTTAGGTGCATTTTTTGTGTCGAGTAGTGTTATTGATGATTGAATATATATGCGACGGTTATAAATTAAATTTCTGTACTTAAAGATATTTCGGCGGGGTTTAAACCCCAAAAACCCTCCCCTGTGTGCGCCACTGGTCATCACTGACCTAAATCATAACCACTTTTTATTTTTTTTTTAATTTTGATGCTATTCTTTCAATATCTATTAATTCAAAAAGTATTTTCGAAAAACAGTTAGTAAAAATGAGGTCAAATTGATTAAAATGCTAAGCACCTTAACGTTTTCTGTATTCTATATTCCATTTTCTATATTTTATATTCTATATATATGGTCTATATTTTATGTTCCCAATTCTATATTCTGTATTCTATATTCCGTATTCTATATTTATGTTGTGTGTTCCGTTTTCCGTGTTCTATATTAAATGTTCGGTGTTTTTTATTTTCTATATTATAAATTCTATATTCTGCATTTTATATTATATAGTCTGAATTTTACATTTTTTATTTTGTAATTTATATTCTATATTCTACGTTTTATATTGTTTGTTCTATATTATATATTCTATAGTCTGTATTCTAATGTATATTTTATGTTTTATGTTCTATATTCCATATTCTCTATTCTAAATTTAATATTCCATTTTCGGAATTCTACATTCTATTTTTAATATTTTATTTTATAAATTCTGTATTCTATATTACTATATCTATATTTTACATTCTTTATTCTGTATATTATATTATATGTTCTATGTTTTATATTCTGTATTCTATGTTCTATATTTTATGTTCTATATTCTATATTATATGTTCTATATTCCATATTTTATATTTTATGTTTTATATTACATATTCTGTATTATATATTATATAGTTTATATTCTATATTCTATGTTCTATGTATATTCCATATCCTGTATTACTACGTTATTATTACTAAGTTCTATATTTTATGTTCTGTATGCTATATAATTTATTCTATGTTCTACATTCCCTAGTCTGTATTCTATATATATATGTTCTATATTCCGTATTCTATGTTCTATGTTACATATTCTGTACTGTTTATTATATAGTCTTTAATCTATATTTTGTATTCTATGTATATTCCATTTTCTGTATTCTATCTTCTCTTATATATAAAAAAACTAGCTGGACCCCGCGGCTTCGCACGCAAGCTCTCTTGTTTCACCCGATACAAATTCTGAACCCATTGTTGACCCCGTCAGATTTTGATTTAAAAAAAATATGTCTTTTATCTTTGATGTCAAGTATTTCCAAAAATTTTGAAGTCAAAAGCCCTTTAAATCATGAGTGTTCACATTTACCCTAAACAAATTCTTAACCCTTAGTTTATCACGCTAGATTTCGATTTTCTCAAAAAATTAAAAGCACATTTTAATTATTTCCCGATAGAATTGCTTTTCGTCTAAGTTTGAAGTCAAAAGGACCAATAAATCGTGTTTCTCCATACAAACTGTTAACCCTTTGTTGACCCCGTAAGATTTTGATTTTCAAAAAAGTGAAAAACACGTGTAAAATTATTTCTCACTAAGAGTACTTTCACAAAATTTGGAGTCAGTGGCCCCATTAATTCATGTTGTTTACAGTTTCGCCCTACAAACTTTTAACCGGTCGTTGATCCCGTCCGATTTTAATATTCGGAAAAAATGAAAAACACGTATCGAGTTATTTGACATTTGAAGTACTTTCACCAAGTTTGAAGTCAAAAGGCTCAAAAAAATGTGTTTCTCCATACATACTTTTAACCCGTCGTTGATGCAGTCAGATTTCGATTTTGAAAATAATGAGAAACTTGTGACCAATTTTTTTTATTTCAAGTATTTTTACAATTTTTGAAGTCAATAGGCCTATCGGTTCATGTTTTTTCGAGACTACCCTTAAACAAATCTTAACCCATTGTTGGTCCAGATAAATTTTGATTTTCGAAAAATTATAAAATACGTGTCGAATTATTTTTGATTTCGAGTATTTTCAGGAAGTTGGAAATCAATATGTCTCTTAAATCACTTTTCTTCATACAACACCTTAACACATGTTTTGCCCCTTTAAACCCCGAATTTCAAAAAAATCCCGTCTTAGCGGTGTTCATTTTTCAAGATGTACCTACAGTTCAAATTTCATATTTGTGGCTTCAGCAGTTTGGCCTGAGCGATGATGAATCAATCAATCAGTCAGTCATCCAGGACAAACATCTATGTATATAAAAATGGAGGCGGTACCACGTCCCCTTGTCCAATGCTCACAACTTTCTTCTAGTCGAATTGTGCTACTAAGTGGAAAGTTCGTACCAAGTTTCACTGATGTGTGTGTGTGTGTACTGCATAACTGTTGGATCATAAAAAATGTGCCACGCCCCTTGACCAACGCCAATCAAATCTCATCAGTAGAATGACACATCTATGAAACAACGGTACACCAAATTTAAATACTGTGCGGCTTACAACTCCGAAGCTATTCCGTATAAAAGATTTGAGTTGTATGCGCGGTGCCACGCCCCTTTGGTAAATACCCGCCCTATTCACTCTGTGGAAAGATATGACTAAATGGTAAATTCGTACTAAGTTTCATTGATGTGCGACAAACAGTTCGAAAATTATGCGGATAGTTTGTGCCCAACAAATGTGCCACGCCCCTTGTCCAACGCCCATTAAATTTTAACAGTAGAATTACACTTATATGGGAGGATGTCAAACCAAATTTCAATGCTGTGCGACTTACAATCCCGAAGCTATTCCATATAAAAGATTTGAGTTGTATGGGCGGAGCCACGCCCTCTTGTTAAATACCCGCCCGATTCCCTCTGTCGAAAGATATGACTAAATGGTAAGTTCGTACCAAGTTTCATTGATGTGCGACTTACAGTTCTGCTGAAGTGTTATGTCATAAAAATTGTGCCACGCCCCTTGTTCAACGCCCATACAATTTTAACAGTAGAATGATACATCTATAAAACGACGGTGCACCAAATTTCAATGCTGTGCGACTTACAATTCCGAAGCTATTCCACTTAAAAGATTTGAGTTGTATGGGCGGTGCCACACCCCCTTGTCCAATACCCACCCCATGCCCTCGGTCGAAGGACATGATTAAATAGAAAGTTTGTACCAAATTTAATTGATGTGTGACTTATGGTTCCAAAGTTATTGTCTAAAAATGTATTCTTGTGGTGCCACGCCCCTTTTCCCGACATTTCTTTTTTTATAAACCTTCACGTAAAAATTTTGAACAAACCCGCCGAAGGAAGTATTCAAGTTGGTCCAGTCGTTTTCGAGTTTTAAGCGGCCGAACGAACCACGTTTCATTTTTATATATATAGATTCACAAATTCTGTGTGTAGCCAGTGTTTGCGAAAACGGCTCATTCTTTCGGCAAAATTTTTTTCGTGTGTGATAGAAGATGTTTATGCGGTGGTTTATAGCGATATTACATGTTTGTACGGCAGATGGGCGTGGCACCTCTCATACAACCTAAATTTTTAATATGGTATATCTTCGGAATTATACGTCGGACAGCATTGAAATTTAGTACAGTGTCATGGCGTAAACGTGTCGTTCCAATGGTAAAATTTAATGGGCGCTAGACAAGGGCGTGGCACTTTTATAATTCCGGTCTTACTTTTGAACTATAGCATTCACATCAACGACACTTGGTACAAACTAACGATTTGGTCCTGCCCTTCGGGGAGGGGAATAGGGTGGATTTTTGACAAGGGGGCGTGGCACCGCCCATACAACTCAATTCTTTAATATGGAATATCTTCAGAATTATAAGTCGGGCAGCATTGAAATTTTGTACAGCGTCATGGCGTAGACGTGTCGCTCATCCGGTTGAATTTAATGGGCAAGGGGCGTGGCACTTTTTTAATTTCGGTGTAACTTTGGAACTATAGCGTTCACATCAATGACACTCGGTACAAACTAACGATTTGGTCGTGTCCTTCGACAGGAGGAATGGGGTGGGTATTTGACAGGGGGCGTGGCACCGCCCATACAACCCAACTTTTTAATATGGAATATCTTCAGAATTATAAGTCGTACAGCATTGAAATTTGGTACAGTGTCATGGCGTAAACGTGTCATTCCACCGGTAAAATTTAATGGGCGTTGGACAAAGAGTGTGGCACGTTTTAAATTCCGGTGTAACTTTGAAACTAGAGCGTTCACATCGATGACACTCGGTACAAACTAACGATTTGGTTGTGTCCTTCGACAGGAGGAATGGAGTGGGTTTTTGACATGGGGGCGTGGTACCGCTTCCATTTTTGTATACATAGATTGTTTATCATGACTGACTGGTTGATTGATTGGTTGATTTATTATCGCCCAGCCCAAACCGCTGAAGCTACAAACATGAATTTTGGACTGTAGGTACATCTTGAAGAATGAACCTTCGCAAAGACGGGATTTTTTGAAATTCGGGGTCTAAAAACGCAAAACAGGGGTTAAAGTGTCGTATGAAGAAACGTGATTTAATAAACATATTGAATTCGAACTTCCTGAAAATATTCTAGATCAAAATTTATTCGACACGTATTTTATAATTTCTCGAAAATCAAAATTTAACTGGCCCTACAATGGGTTAGGGTTTATTTACGGAAAGACTCGGAAACAAACAACACGAACCGATGGGCCTACGGGTTAAAAGTTTGTATGGAGAAACTGTGAAATGAAAAATATGAATTAATGGGCCCATTGACATCAAACTTGGGGAAAGTACTCTTTGTGAGAAATAATCTGACACGTGTTTTTCACTTTTTTGAAAATCAAAATCTAACGGGGTCAACAATGGGTTAACAATTTGTATGGAGAAACAAGATTTATTGGGCGTTCTAACTTTAAACTTATCAAAAGCAGTTCAATCGGGAAATAATAAAAACGTGCTTTTAAACCAAGGGTTAAGGGTTAAGAATTTGTTTGGAGTAAATGTGAAAACATATGATTTAAAGGGCCTTCTGACTTCAAAATTTTTAAAACACTCGAAATCAAAGATAGACACATGTTCTTTTTTTAAATCAAAATCTGATGGGCTCAACAATGGGTTAAGAATTCGTAGCGGGGGAAACAGGAGAGCTTGCGTGCAAAGCCGCAGGGCCCAGCTAGTATTTTATATTTATACTAGCTCGGCCCTGCGGCTTTGCACGCAAGCTCTTCTGTTTCCCCCGATACGAATTCTTAACCCATTCTTGAGCCCATCAGATTTTGATTAAAAAAAACATGTGTCTATCTTTGATTTCGAGTGTCTTAAAAATTTTGAAGTCAGAAGGCCCTTTAAATCATATTTTTTCACATTTACTCCAAACAAATTCTTAACCCTTGGTTTACCATGGTAGATTTAGATTAAAAAAAAAAATTAAAAGCACGTTTTTATTATTTCCCGATTGAACTGCTTTTGATAAGTTTGAAGTCAGAACGCCCAATAAATCTTGTTTCTCCATACAAATTGTTAACCCATTGTTGACCCCGTTAGATTTTGATTTTCAAAAAAGTGAAAAACACGTGTCAGATTATTTCTCACAAAGAGTACTTTCCCCAAGTTTGATGTCAAGTCTAATTCATATTTTTCATTTCACAGTTTCTCCATACATACTTTTAACCCGTCGTTGATCAAGTTAGATTTAGATTTTTAAAATAATGAGAAACACGTGTCTAATTATATATATTTCAATTATTTTTATAATTGTTAAAGTCAATAGGCCCATCGGTTCGTGTTGTTTGTTTCGGAGTCTTTCCGCAAATAAACCTTAACCCATTGTTGGGCCAGTTAAATTTTGATTTTCGAAAAATTATAAAATACGTGTCGAATAAGTTTTGATCTATATTAGAATATTTTCAGGCAGTTCAAATTCAATATGTTTATTAAACCACGTTTCTTCATACAACACTTTAACCCATGTTTTGCCTTTTTAGACCCCGAATTTCAAAAAATCCCTTCTTGGCGAAGGTTAATTCTTCAAGATGTACCTACAGTCCTAAAATCATGTTTGTAGCTTCAGCGGTTTGGGCTGGGCGATGATAAATCAACCAATCAATCAGTCAGTCAGTCAGGATAAACAATCTATGTATAAAAAAATGGAAGCGGTACCACGCCCCCGTGTCAAAAACCCACCCCATTCCTCCTGTCGAAGGACACGACCCAATCGTTAGTTTGTACCGAGTGTCATTGATGTGAACGCTCTAGTGCCACGCCCCTTGTCCAACGCCCATTAAATTTTACCGGTGGAATGAGACGTTTACGTCATGACTCTGTACCAAATTTCAATGCTGTGCGAATTACAATTCCGGAGATATACCATATTAAAAAATTTTGTGGTATGGGCGGTGCCACACCCCCTAGTCCAAAATCCACCCTATTCCCCCTGCCGAAGGACACGACCAAATCGTTAGTTTGTACCGAGTTTCACTGATGTGAACGCTATAGTTCGAAAGTTACACCGGAATTTAAAAAGTGCCACGCCCCTTGTCCAACGCCCATTAAATTTTACCGGTCGAACAACATGTTTACGCCATGACACTGTACCAAATTTCAATGCTATACGACTTATAATTCTGAAGATATTCAATATTAAAGAATTGAGTTGTATGGGCGGTGCCACGCCCCCTTGAATAATGCCACGCCCCCTATGCTAAGAACCTTCCACACGGTGCCTGTAAACACAAATAGGTCTGGTGGTTTGGGAGTCTATAGAACACATACGAAATTTATTTGATTTTTATATATATAGATTATATATTATATATTTTAAATTTTATATTCTATTTATATAGTAAATACTATATATTATATACCCTATTGTATATTTAAGTTCCATAATTCATATTGTGTATTCAAGCTTACTTGCTTGCTACAAGCTTTTATATCTATATTCTATTTTTTTATTATATTCTATGTTCTATATTTTATATTCTATATCTCACTTAACTTCTATTCTATGTTATACAAGGTGCAACCCAAAGTAAACAGGACTTTTATAAAATAAAGAAAACGGATGATTATTTTTGTATAATTATTTTTATTTATTCAAAATACTCTCCTTCTGCTTCGATACAACGTTTTGCACGGTCCAAAAGCATTTGGAATGAGTGTTTTAGGTCATCGGCCGGCATCGCCTTCAGAATGTTGGTACAAGCCTTTTGGATGTCCTCAACGTCCTTATAACGGTTTCCTTTCATCGGCTAATGCAACTGACCGAATAAGTAGAAGTCACAGGGAGCCATATCAGGCGAATACGGTGAATGATTGATGGTAAAAATGCGATTTTTGGTCAAATAATCGGTCGTAACTAGGGCTCTGTGAGCCGGTGCATTATCATGCAATAAACGCCAACTTCCTTCCTCGCGATATTCTGGCCGAATACGACGAATGCGATGCACCAAACGCTTCAAAACTTCAACATAAAACAAAGCGTTAATTGTTTTTCCCGGTGGAACAAACTCTCGATGAATTATTCCCTTTGAATCGTAGAAACAAATGAGATGAGTTTTGATTTTTGACTTCTCACGGCGGGTTTTTTTCGGATTTGGCTCATCTGGGTGCTTCCATTCGGCACTTTGACGCTTTGTTTCGGGATCATATTGAAAGCACCACGTTTCGTCACCGGTTACGATGTTGAACAAGAAATTTGGATAACGTCTGGCTTCCCGAACGATGTCTTTTGCGTGCTCAATTCTCTGCGCTTTTTGGTCGTCGGTTAAAGTGTGCGGAATGAAGCGAGAACACACTTTACGGAGACCCAAATGTTCGGTTAAAATGCGATCAATTGATGTTTTGGAGATGTTCAATTCCATTTCCATCAATTCCAATGATGATTTTGGCTGCATTTTGATAAAATCACGCACAGTTTTGATGGCATCGTCAGTAATCACAAATTTCGACTGGCCGACGTGTTCGTCGTCATTCAAGTCTTCACGACCATTCTTGAATCGATTCAACCACTCATTAACACGGCCACGGGATAAACAATCATCACCATAAACTTGCTTTAACAATTTAAACGTTTCGGTAAAAGTTTTACCAAGTTTAAAACAGAACTTAATATTAGCTCTTTGTTCGATCGACATTCTCGTACCAAAGTTAAAAACATACTGTCACATTGAGCGGGATATTTCGGCGTCTACTAGACCAAATGTCATGAAATTTAGACAGTATGTGAATGAAAGATGTACCTTTCCAACGCATGTCCTCACACATAGATGGCGCCACCAGAAACGTCCCTATTGCAAAAGTCCTGTTTACTTTGGGACGCACCTTGTATTATATTAAATATTTTATTCTATTTTAATCTATACAACCAAACCCCTATCTAACCTCAAGTGTGCTCCTACGGCAGCTATTTAAAGAAGTGGGCGGATCACGCCTATTTGTTCACAGAAGCTCATACAATGTGCCAGCACTACTGGTACCGGTTGTTGTTCTGATACTTTGACTTTTTTCAAAACTATTGTATGACGCACGGGCGGACGGACATATATCTAGACTGACTCTCAGGATTTTCTTTCCACTGACTCCTCTTTGAGTTGCATGAAAGAGGAAGAAATTGAACTTCAGCTCCTATTTACTTGTCTCCAGTATTATTTAGAAGAAAGAAGATTTGAGTAGATTTGATAATCGAGGGATGTAGCCAGTAGGACTATTTATAGGCTACTAGGATTCGTAAGGAGCTCAAACTGGTTCAGTGAGGAAGACTTGAGCTCGATTGATTGTGGTATCATAATGGGCCTTTAAGGCCTAAGAGGGCTTCGCCTTGGGGTAGCCACTCCAGAGGGCAGGTTTTGTTTACTAAATACTTCTGTCGACTAATGACTTCAACTGTATTATCCCGAAGAAGAAGCACTCAACTGGGCAACTGAGGGTTTAGTTAATCTAGGGGTTTCTGGCTAATTACTTCTGTGGACTAATGACTTGTTCTGTATTATCCCGAAGAAAGAAAACTGAACTGGGCAGCTTAGGGGTTAGGTAATTTAGGAGTTTAATCCAATAGGACTATTTACTAGACTAGGGTACTAGGCTTATATCAGACACGTAAGAAGCTCATATCAGACACGCCCTCATTTGGGCCTTGATCATGTCGGGCCTTCGCTGCACAGACACAACTGCCAGTAAAACGCAACTCGTCCCACGATCTGGCAAAATGTAAATGAATTAAAATTCGCCTCGTTTAGAATAAAAATAAACGACGTTTTGCAATTCCATTAAAAA
>OY764961.1:25293317-25315817 GCA_963668005.1 Melieria crassipennis
ATATCGTTACTCGACTCTTAAAAGATATCGAAACTCAACTCCTAAAAAAGTCTCGATGAAAAGTATCGATATCGACAATATCTTTCTTCTCTAGAATGATCGTTTTTTCCTTGTCTCGTGGTAACTTTGCTGTTATCCATGCTAAAACAATTCGAATCAAATCTTTTAGGTGTCGAGTAACGATATCTTTCTTCTCTATAATCTGAAATTCGAATCAAATTAAAAGAAGGAGAAAAGAGTCAACGAAAAATCAATCATTTTAGAGAAGAAAGATATCGTTATTCGACTCCTAAAACGATATCGTTACTCGACTCCTAAAAATGTGTCGAGTAACGACATCTTTCTTCTCTAGAATGCTCGGTTTTTCCTTGTCTGGTGGTAACTTTGCTGTTATCCATGCTAAAACAATTCGAATCAAATCTTTTAGGTGTCGAGTAACGATATCTTTCTTCTCTATAATCTGAAGTTCGAATCAAATTAAAAGAAGGAGAACAGATTCATCGTTATCGTTACTCTACTCCTAAAAAGATATCGTTACTCGACTCCTAAAAAAGCGTCGAGTAACGAGATCTTTCTTCTCTAGAATGGTAATTTCTTCCTTGTCTCGTGGTAACTTTACTGTTTTCCATGCTAAAACAATTCGAATCAAATCTTTTAGGTGTCGCGTAACGATATCTTTCTTCTCTATAATCTGAAACTCGCATCAAATTAAAAGAAGGAGAACAGATTCATCGTTATCGTTACTCGACTCCTAAAAAAGTGTCGAGTAACGAGATCTTTCTTCTCTAGAATGGTATTTTTTCCTTGTCTCGTGGTTACTTTGCTGTTTTCCATGCTACAACATTTCGAATCAAATCTTTTAGGTGTCCAGTAATGATATCTTTTTTCTCTACAATGATCCCATTTTCCTTATCTCGTGTTAACTTTGCTTTTTTCCATGCTATAGAGACTCTCTTTCTTCAACAAGCTCCATCTAACCTCAAAGTGTGCATACCGAGTACTTTTAGGTCTACAAAATTTCTACTTTTCTGAATCGAATACAAGCGATTATTTTGGAAATCAAGTACGTACTTATAGTACTCAACACTGTTACTATGTACTATGTAGATCGCTAATCTTGAAACCTTCTAGTCTCTCTTGGATCTTGAATCGTACTAGTCTCTTTTGAATCTTGGACCCTTAGGAACTCTAATTTTCCTTCGATCTTGGTCCTCTGTTGCTGACTTAGAGAAGGCATTCTTAGTCTTAGGACTGTCAGATCAGATACATATAACTAATCTTGGATCTTGAAACCTTCTAGTCTCTCTCGGATCTTGGACCCCTAAGATCTCTAATCTCCCTTGGATCTTGGACCGCTGTTGCTGACTTAAAGAAGGCATTCTTAGTCTTAGAACTGTCAGAGCAGATACAGATCGCTAATTTTGGATCCAAGAACCTTCTAGTCTCTCTTGGATCTTGGACCCCTTAGATCTTGAATCTCTCTTTGATCTTGGACCTCTGTTGCTGACTTAAAGAAGGCATTCTTAGTCTTTGGGCTGTCTGAGCAGATACAGATCGCAAATTTTGGATCTTAGAACCTTCTAGTCCCTCTTGGATCTTGGACCCCTTAGATCTCTAATCTTCATTCGATGTTTGACCTCTGTTGCTGACTTTAGGCATTCTTAGTGTTATTATGAAACCAACTTATGAAAGGTCACTTACCTATTTATTTCTAAAATTCTAAATAAAATAAAAAAATAAAAATAAATAAATAAAATAAAATAAAATAAAATAAAATAAAATAAAATAAAATAAAATAAAATAAAATAAAATAAAATAAAATAAAATAAAATAAAATAAAATAAAATAACATAAAATAAAATAAAGTAAAATAAAATAAAATAAAATATAAAAGAATTATTATTTTGTATCACACTTAAAGCAAATACAATAAAGTCAACAGGTCCTCTAATACGTTGGAACAACTGTGACTTAGCTCAGAATTGTGCTCACCTTTTTGATTCTAGCATTCATAGTTGGAATCTTTTTCCCAAAGGCTCAGAAGCAAAACCATCTCTGAAAACTTTTGCATGGATTCTTTTTGAAAACGTCTACTCAAGTTCCATTTGACAATGTGGCGTATTTCAAAAACTTGTAATTCAAATGGATTACAAATCAAAGGACTTTGCCAATCAGTCGTTCGTAATACGACAAAGAATGATGCCAATCTTTCGTTTCCGTTCAAATCTCCAATCAATTTCCCACTGAAAACGAAATTACAAGCATTTGTGCAATTGATTTCGAATGCAGACATTTGCAGCATTTCGAGCCGCCAGGCAAATGGAGATTTAATTACAAAGGACGACAAATCTGAGAAAATAACGCGCAACAACGCCGCGCGGCATAAAGGATGAAAAATTGACATTTCAATTGACAGAACAAAATGCCAGCTAGCTTCAATAAAAAACGGCACAGCAATGGAAAAACTGCCTGCAACAACAACAACAACGCTAACAGAAATAACAACACTAAACCAATTTGACATTGAAAAGCACCGCCGCGTTTATATTTTCAAGACGAATAAACGAAGCAAAATAGAGTAAAGGCGACAAACAAAAAAACAAAAAAAAAATACAACAAAAATGTAAAAATAAAAAAAAATAAAATCAACACGTCTAGCGTGGCCACACCTCAGATAAAGCGTTGTCGGCGCGGCAGGCAGTCGCCGCCAGCACAACAATGCAGCGGGTGGTCGCCGGGGCGGCACGACTGGTGGGTGTGTCGGTGTGTCGAGCCGCTTGACATAATAAACGTTGACATTCATGCGCCCAGCGACACAGCAGAAATTGCCAAACGAAAATGAAACGGCCGCCGTAGAAGCGAAAGCGGAAGCGGCGCCACATTGCGCCGCGCCGCGAGTTGACAAACATTTTCATTTTGGCATTGATGGCATTTACTTTGCTGATTACTCGACGGCAGTGCATTGATTCGCCTTTGATTTGCACTACAAGCAACAAGGATTTGGTGTTTCTTTTCAGCGCGGTTTGGCTTCAATTTTTTCTTTTCAATTATTTTCTTTCTCTCTTTTTGTGCGGTTTAAAAGCTTTAAGGATTTCAAGGATTTGAGCCTTTTTCATAGAAATGTCAGACAACTGTTGGTTCTTTTCTTGGGCGCTTCAATTGTTGTGTGGTGTGTCGAAGAAGCTCGAATGGGCAGTTGGAAGAAGAAGAAGAAGAAGAAAGAGCGCATATTTTCTGTATGCTTTAACAGGATTAGCATCCTGCGGCGATGAATGAAAAGTATTTCATTTTTATTTGGTTAAAAGGGTGTACATGGGTTTATGTGTGTGTGTGTTTGTGTGTGTGTGTGTGTGTAAAAACTCTGACTATGACAAGTTGTGCGCTGCGGGTGACCAGCTGCTGTTGTTGCCTTTTGGCCTTTTGAATCGTTGTAAAGCAAAAATGTAATTTAAAGTTGAAAACTTTACGCTTTTGTTGTGCATATCCAAAGCAACAACAACGCACTGAATAATAGCATTTTTCAGTTGAGAAAAACAACACAACGCAATTAACTTGTTGACCCAAAGGCAACTGTGGGCGACACTTGTGCCAGGCGGCACAAAGTTTAAACAGCAAAACAAAAAAAAAACAAAAACATAAAAAACAAAAAAAACATAAAACAAAAACACTCATCATTATCATAAATAAAATAAACGAAATTAAATGAAAAATAAAAATAAAACAAGTTGGAATTTTTCGGAAGGCATGCAACGACTTATGTACACGCTGCACCTTTTTTAATTTAGATTAAACAATTCGGCTGTTTATTACAAAAAAACTTTAATGAAACGCTCACAAGATTCATTCTCTCGCTGCCCAGAAAGAACTGTAGAGCCATCGTAGGTCTAAAAAGGGCAAAAGATGAACATCATTGAGAAAAAAATGGTGCCAAAAAAATCTTGCAGCACAGAATTTGCTCCTGTTCGGCTATCTCAAGACTTCTCCTTACTCAGTTAGAGGTTCCGTTTTTATCTGCGTGAGATGGGATCCCCAAGCATGAAAATAAGTCGCTGCTGAGTATTGCTAGGAACACTCACATTCTCACCAATCACTTTTACGTTGATCCGTAACACTAAGGAACTCTAACTGGTATCGCTGGGGACCCAAAAGGGTCTATGCGTCGCCTATTTGACCAGCCAGCTTACGTAACCTAACCTACAAATACATTACAAACGGTTTAATGTTATCCAAAAAAAGTTTATAGGAGTCAGACGTGCTCATTTTCAGTCGCAAACAACTTTAAACTAGCAGATTTCTCTTATACGGCAACCCTGTTTAAACCAGACCAGTTCTAAGTTGTTTTTGAACCCAAATTCCATTGCAATATCTTTACTCCTTCAAAAGATATCATAAAAAACATAAATCCATATAAACAAACATTCTCAAATCTATACTCTCACCGATCCTGATCAAGTTTTTATAAACTTTTCCATACTAATCACGCCTTCTTCTGAGTGTTATAAACTCCACAACTTCAAACCAGCAGATTTCTCTCATACGGCAACCCTGTTTAAAAGTGGGCGGTCCATATTCATATGGAGACCAGTTCTAAGTTATATCCGAACCCAATTTCCATTGCAATATCTTTAGTCCTTCAAAAGATATCATAAAAAAAGTAATCTGACAGGAAGCCAGACAAACAAACATTGTCAAATCTATACTCTCACCGATCCAGATCAAGTTTTTATAAACTTTTCCATACTAATCACGCCTTTGTCTGAAAGTTAAAACTTCAACATTTCAAACTAGCAGATTTATTTTATACGGCAACCCTGTTTAAAAGTGGGAGGCCCACATTCACATGGAGACCAGTTCTAAGTTGTATCTGAACCCAATTTCCATTGCAATATCTTTACTCCTTTGAAAGCTATCGTCAAAAACAGTCATCTGACAAATAACCGGAGAAACAAACGTTGTCAAATCTATACTCTCACCGATCCAGATCAAGTTTTTATAAACTTTTCCATACTAATCACGCCTTCTTCTGAGTGTTATAAACTCCACAGCTTCAAACCAGCAGATTTATCCCATACGGCAACCCTGATTAAAGGTGGACGGCCCATATTCACATTGAGACCAGTTCTAAGTGGTATCTGTACCCAAATTCAATTCAATATCTTTACTCCTTCAAAACCCATCACCAAAAACAGTCAGCTGACTGAGAGCCACACAGACATTGTCGAATCTATACTCCAACCAATCCTGATCATGTTTATATACATTTTTCCAAATTGCTCTTATCACCTTTTAAACTTTTCAAACCTCTGATCAAAACCCATATACCGCAACATCTCAGTGCAGCGCAAAAAAGCGGCAACACTTGAGAGCGAACAGGAAAGCAGAATGAAAAGCGCCAAAGTGAGAGTAAGACTGAGCCTGAGCGACATAATAATAAATTATTCAAATGCAAATGAAAAGCGGAAAATGAATAAATTTACAAGCAAACAAAAACAACAACAATAAGTGCACAAATGAAACTTTTCATTGCGCAAAAAACAAACCAACATCAGCTTCTCCTCCGCTGTGAGAGAGAGAGAGCGAGAGAACGCAGCCCAACATGAACGCAAAGAGGCAACACTTGAACAGCAGTGCGGCATAATGGCGGCGCTGTTGTTGGTTACGCCATCTTCGACTTCAGCGCCATACTCCCATTAAGTGTGATTATGAATTCATAAACAACAACAAGAAAAACAACAGCGGCCAGGACACAGGTCAAGTTTTGCCAAAGGGACACTTGCATGACTTTTGCATTTTGGTCGCTTGAAAGCGAATGCGAAAAATGCCATAACGAAAAACGGTTGCATTGTCTTCGGTCAGCAGCGCAAAAGGTGAACGCAAAAATTAAGAGCAACGAAAAGAAAAGCAAGGAGATGGAAAAATTGGCTGCTGTACAAACAATGCAAAAAGTATGGTGCGGATTTTAATGAAAACCCGACAAAAATTGGTGCCGCGCAGCGACAAGTTGGCGGCAGAAAAACGAAAGGCTGGCCGCTGGGACGGGCGGGTCAACAGCTGGAAAATGGCACAACAGAGCGTTGCCATTGCGAGGAGTTGGCGGCTTTAAGGACTACGACGATGTGGAGTGGCGGTGGCTGGAAGCCGTGAATACAAAAGTGGCCATAGGGAAGCCCAGGAAGCAGGACTGGACAATATGCACACTTTACGTATGACAGCGGTGAAAGCAATGTGGCGACAATTAAAAATCTAGTTCATTTTCGACAAAGGACTTCAATAGAGTTGCCAGATTGTGCGACTGAAAATGTGGGACAGACAACAAATTTTACATTTTGTTGAATTAAATTGGAGCAAAAATTGATAAATTGGGAACTGAAATTTATTAATTTATTTATTTAGTTAATTGATTATTTTACGCATTAATCAGTTAATTAATCTTAGTAAAAAATTAATTACTAATTAATTAAAATTAGTTAATTAATTAAAACTCTAGTTCAGTTTCGACAAAAGACTTAAGTAGAGTTGCCAGATTGTGCGACTGAAAATGAGGGACAGAGAACAAATTTTACATTTTGTGGAATTAAATGGGATTAAAAATTGAGAAATTGGGAAGTGAAATTTATTAGTTAATTAATCAGTTAATTGATTATTTTGTCACATGAATCAGATAATTAATCTTAGTCTTAACCTTATTAATTAATCTTAGTTAAAAATTGAATTGAATTAAAAATCTAAATCAGTTTCGAGAAAGGATTGTGCGGATGGAAATATGAGACAAACAAAAAATTTTAAATTTTGTGGAATTAAAAGGGATTTTAAAAGTGAGAAATTGGGAACTGAAATTTATTAATTAATTAATTTAGTTAATTGATTATTTTTTCGCATTAATCAGTCTTAATCTTAGTAAAAAATTGAATTGAATTTAGAATCTAAATCAGTTTCGACAAAGGACTTCAGCAGAGTTGCCAGATTGTGCGACTGGAAATATGGGACAGACAACAAATTTTACATTTTGTGGAATTAAATGGGATTAAAAATTGAGAAATTGGAAATTGAAATTTATTAATTAATTTATTTAGTTAATTGAGCAGCCGCCGCACAGTGCAACGCTTTCATACAAACGGTGGCCAAAAATAGTAAACGTTGTTCGAATTGGATGAAATTTAGCACATCGTAGTTTTTGTTAAAAAAAAGACTATATGTAAAAAATTATTGAAATTGGCCCATTACCACGCCCACCTCCCATACAAAAAAAATCTATATTTTAAAATAAATCTTTTAAAAAAGGTCGTACAGTAACAAAATGTGGTGTGAGAAATAATAAAAATGAATTTGCTATACTAACCAAAAATTGGCGCGATGCCACGCCTACTTTCAAAGTTACCTATATCTTCTAAAAAATGCATACCACATAAATAAAAAATCGGGTCTAGTTTCCTTTTGTAATTATTTATTTGAAAAAAAATGAGTGGGATGCCACTCCCACTTTATAAGATATGAACTTTCCCACATAACTCGTAAAGCAAGCCAGAACAAAATTTCATAATTGTAAATTCATTGCGTTTATTAATATGTATACATAAAAACTAATTGATAATTACACTACTCGTATTGTAATTATACGTCTATACTAATTTTGAGTCGCTGAAGTGTTATCCACCCATACTTATACATATTCATAAAAAATTATATACATAATTATTCACTCAACTCAAAATATTCTGACGAGGAGCTGCTAGAACTAATATTAAAAAAATCAAAATTAATTTCTGACAATAAGGAATTTAGTTCATTGCTTTCATGTCTACATTCTCCTAAAACAACAAATCGATCAATATCATCAGCATGCTTCTGCTTTTTAGTACATAATTTCCGGCCGGCAGAAATGAAAGGGTCTGACGAAAGTAATAAATGGGTCATAATGTCACTATTACAAGCATAACGCGAAATTTTTCTGCTCTTCTCTAAACGAAATTTTCTAAATTCTTTATGTCTCGCTTCCAACGCATCTTCTGAAAGAAAACCAATGGGGATGTTGAAATGTTTCGTGATTTCACAGCCATGGACTATTATTTTGGGTACAGTCATGGGCATATAATACCATGAATACTTTGCTATATAGATTTTGAAGGTTTCTTCAATTGAATATTTCGTTTCAAGCCAAACGCTATACTTTCTCCAAAAAAATGCCTTATTTCTTTTTTTTTGAAAATTTAAGCTCAATTTGACGAATTTGTTCCAATTGTTTACCGCTTAATTTTCGTTTGTATTTCGCCTCGAGAACATCTCTCAAGGCATTTCTCTTGTTCTCCTTGCTCGCTGCATACCACGCACAGAACAAATAACTTAGCTTTATCACGCCTTCCACTAAAAAATTGGCCATAAAATGAAGGGTAGCAGATATTAGCAGCTAAAGTTCTTTGTTTTTCATAATACATACTCTGAGCTATTACGTACTGCTAAAATAATGCTGGACACTAGTGGACTTTTTTTTGCGCTGTCACAAAACTTGTAATAATTCGTTTTTTTTAATTTTTTTTGACATTTTTTTTAAATTAACGGCATATAAGAACAAAACAAAACATAGATAAAAATATGACATTGCCAGCATAGAAAAATAATCATAGTTTATTTTAAAAAAAAAATCATCGCATTTGCTTAATCAGATAAAAAGTTATAACCAATTGAATTGTGCTTTGAAAATTGGTAAATTCAATAGAAAAATGTATGAAATTAAATAATGTGATTTCCAAAGAGTCCTGTAATAAGCAGAACCAAAATTAAAAAAAAAAAAATTCTGATCCTTACTAGCTGAAGTATTACCTAACGATCTGCATCAAAAAAAAGTTTAAAATATTCAATCGATAAATTTGATTTTTGGCCACGCTCGTTGCACTGTGCGCCGTGGCTCAGTTGGTTAGTGCGTTGGACCGCGAGTTGAAGGCAGGTTCAAATACTGCCCGTAATAACACCTAAAAAAAATAACGGGAAAATTCGTTTTCTCTTTCGGTGGCTGTCCTCTCAGCTGGAAATGGCAAACCTCTGAGAGTAAAAATTGCCTATGATAAAGCTCCCAACCTGCCGTTCGGAACCGGCATAAAAACTGTAGGTCCCTTCTACCCGCGTACAAATTCACACGCACAACACGGGTGGTTGCGGGAAGCTAGGCCTTAGTCTCGCGTAAGCGGACTGTCGTGCCAGTCAATTATTATTATTATTAGTTAATTGATTATTTTGTCGCATTAATCAGTTAGTTAATCTTAATCAAAAATTAACTTATTAATTAATTAAAAATCTAAATCAGTTTGGACAAAGAATTTAAGTAGAGTGGCCAGATTGTGCGACTAGAAATATGGGAATGAAATGAGATTAAAAATTGGGACACAGGAACATTATTGAAATAATTTAGTTAATTTGTTTATTAATTATTTTATGTCTTAATCAGTTAATCAATCCGTTGAATTACTTAACCAATCAATTAATCTTTAAAAAAATTAATTAAATCAATAAACTTATCTGTTACTTGTTTTTGTTTCTTTTTTAATAAAACATTAAGCAAATTAATTGAACAAAATAGTAAATTAGTTATTCGATCAAATAATTATATTTATTTCTAACTAAATAAATAAATAAATTTATGCAATTTATCAATTGTTTAAGATGTTATTTGATTAAACTTTTTAATTAATCAATTGTTACTTATTTACAACAAAGTAAACACATCAGTGTATGCAATTTGTCAATTGTTTAAAATTTGAATTATTCAAACTAATTAGTTAATCACGTATGACTTATTTATAATTAACTGAACAGATCTATTTAAATAATACAAAAACTATTTAAACAATCATTTATTAATTTTAGTCAATAAATTTTCTTATCTTTCCGATTCAAGAAAATAAATAATTTAGTTAATTAAATATGTTATCTGTTAATAAAAAAATTAAGCATTTAAATAAATTAACAAATTAATTAATCTGTTAGTTATTTATTTTGGTCAAAAAATTAAGTAGACTAATTGACAAAAATTAGTAAATTATTTGATTAAAATTTAAATTATTTAATAAAATAATTAAACTTATTAATAATTAAATTAACAAATCAATGCTTTTCCAATAAGAAAATTAATAACATAACTTAGTTGCCAGTTATTTAAAATTTAATTGAATTTTAGTCAATGAATATGTTACTTTTTGATTTACAATAAAAATCAATAATTTAATTGAGTAAAATTAGTAAATGAGTTGATTAATAACTAAATTATTTAATAAAATAATTATACTTACTAATAATTTAATTTAGTTAATTAATTTTAGTCAATGAATAGAATTTACTTTTCGTTTTACAATAATAATTAATCATTTAATTGACTAAAATTAGTAAATGAGTTGATTAATAATTAATTTACTTAATAAAATAATTAAACTTACTATTAAATTAATTAAATTAATTAATTTTAGTCAATGAATAGAATATACTTTTTGATTTACACTAATAATTAATAATTTAATTGACTAAAATTAGTAAAGGAGTTGATTAATAATGAAATTATTTAATAAAATAATTAAACTTACTAATAATTTAATTAAAAGAAACACTGTTTCCAAGATCCAAATAATCTCTGGGTGAAAAATTTGGGTGATGTCTTCATGCTTCGAGTTCCTCTTACGTTGACTAAGACTTATTAGCTGCAATCTTCACTTTGATGCTTTCTGGTCTTAGAGTACTTAAAAAATTCTATGAACTTTGCCATTGACAAACTTAACCTCCAAATTTAGTTAGTTTTCCTTGGTGTAGTTTGTTGACTTTGACATTGACTTTTATAGTTGGCGTGACAAAGCCTCAACCAACGCCATAATTATTTAAATTTTGGTTAGATGCCTCAAGGCTAAACATAAATTAGGAGTCAACATACTTGAAATTATAGCTTTACGACTCTTTTTCGTCAAATTGTCGCTCCAGTCAGTCAATTTTCATGCGACACACATGCAATTTGCTTTATAACACAAACGCCCATTAAGAAAAAAAAATTATTCACAAACGAGTAAAATATAAAATAAAACGCCAAACGAATCGAACATACGAACAAAGTAATGGAAATTTCATTCGAAAACTCCTCCTTGCACGCATGCAACTTCCTTGACGCGTGACAGCGCACAGTGGCCGCGTCTGCCTTCTGTGCGCCGCAAAATACGCACGACCGCCAATTTCATTCTACTTCACTTTTTTACAGCTGCAACGCACGAAATTGCCAATTAATTATGCAGCAATTGCAGCAACAAAGATCCGCAAAACGTGCGGCGGCAACACACAACCCAACAAACACACTCACACGTATACACACGCACACGTACGCACGCACACTGCTGTCGCTACGGGACGACCGGCAGCGCCGCCATCATTCGCCATATTATCCTCCGCCTTATACCATAATTTGAAAATTGACATTCTAAATTGAGTTGTGGTTATTGTTGCCTATTGCGGTGGCGTGCACGGCAGCCCGCCGATGGCGGCTTACGCAACGGCGCAACCGAATAACAAAAAAAAGCAGCAGCCAAGTTGAACAACAAAAGGCGCACAATTTCGGCCACAAACTGCGCTCGGCCGCCACGTACATTGGCTGCACTTGACGCGCCGCACAGCGCCGCTGGCTGTTGCAAAGTGTAACAATGTGGCAATATTGGCCGTCGAACGTGGAACCGTCAGCGTCGGTGTCTGTCTAGACGCGCTCATATAAAATATTCCGATGTCGAGGCTGCTTTCAGTTCGTGACATGTCAGGAATTTCTAATTTTGACGCGATTCCTGCCACTTCCTTGTCGGAGGGGGCCGAGAAGGGGGAATGTTCGGCATGCTGGCAACATGTGGCGGCATTTGGCAGTGCGAATAATTTTCACTGTGTGGATTTCATAAAAAAAAATTATAATAATTTTATGTGCTTATAAAATTTTCCAACAGCAACAACATTTTTTTGAAAACATCAAAAATTTACCGAGCGGCCGTTGTTACTAGGAGTCAATGCGTTGGGTGTGCGAGTCGAAGTGTTGTGGGTTCGAAACGCAATTCAACTAAAGTTTTCTTGTACCTTTTCAATATTAAAAAGCTTTTAAAATCTGTTTTAAACTGTTTCTGACTCATTGGTTAATTGTGCCTTGAGTGTGAAAGTTAGGAGTGTTAGTTCCCAGTTAGTTCCCATTCTTTGATATGAAAGAATTCCCATTATTTCTATAGCAAGAAGCTTTAGTTTCTCTCAAATTTGAAACAATAAATGATTTCACTTCATAAAAGTTCTGCAGGGCTTACAGAACTTGGAATCCATGCAAGAGGTCTGCGAAAAGTTTGCTAAATATGCAAAATATTTAATCTGTAAACTGAGCTTCAGATCTGAAAAAGATACATGGAAATCTTTCAATTGGCATTTGGAATCAGTACAAAACTTTTAGTTTCCATTCTTTCATGTAAAAAATCGAATCCACAACACAAATTATTGCGTAAAGCTCGACTTTATTTCCTCTTTTATTAGAAGCACACATAAATCTTGAATTGAATTGAGTCCAGAGAGGCTCTATAAAAATTGCAAGACTTTGAATCTGAAAAGCATTCGTCAAAAGTGAAAACTGGGAGTGCAAGACAGCACAAAACTTTTAACTTCCATTCTTTCGTGTAAAAAATCGAACCCAGAACACAATTGACTTTAGTTCCTCAAACCTAGATGTATGTACATACAAACCATGAATTGAATTGTGTCAGAAAGGCTCTATAAGAATTGCATGATTTTAGACACAAAAGACATTCGTCAGACATTCTGAGAGTAAAATACATTCGACAAAAGTTCACTAAATATGCAAAAAATGCATCAGTAAACCGAGGCTTAGGTATGGAAAGCATTGAAAATCTCCCAACTTAGCTTTCGGTACAGCACAAACGTTTTAGCTCGCATTCTTTCTTGCTGACGTCGAACCCACAACACAGATGCAGAAGCTCGGCTTTAGTTCCTCTTAGGTCAATCGTGACGGTGAAATACTCGTACATATCAATCAAAACAGGATTTCACTACGGTCTGCAAGGACGGCAGGACTTTAAATCCGAAACAGATTAGATTAGATATGAAAAAAAAAACATCAGTAATCTGAGGTTCAGATCTTCAAAGGATACATGAATATCACCCAACTTGTGCATATGTATCATCAATTGAATTGAGTCCCGAAAAATTCTACAAGCATTGCAGGACTTTGAATCCAAACACATTCGTCAAAAGTTGAACCTGAAAGTAGAAAACGTCCGTAAAAAATTCGCTAAAAATTTAAAAAATTGATCAGTAACACTGAGGATCTGGAAAAGATACATGAAAATCTCCCAAGTTTTCGTTCGGAATCAACACAAAGTTTTAGCTTCCATTCTTTCGTGCTTCTCATTGAACTTACAAAACTTTGGTTCGTCTCAAGTTTGTGGTCGTACATATGAATCAAGAATTCAATCAAGTATTGAAAAATACTTAAAAAAAAATAAAAATAATCTACGAAAATCCTCCAACTTGGTGTTCGAAATTGGCCCAAAGTTTTAGCATCAATTCTTTTATGTTTTTAATCGATATCACAAATAGATGGTTACAGCAGCTCGACTTTAATTCATCTCAAGCCTGTGGTACCAGTTATGTATTCTTACATATGAGACAAGAATTGATCTCAGTGCACAAAAGCTCTGTAGGAATTGGTTAGGTAGGTAGGATGTAGTGGCTGCCTCTATATGAGACACGCTTGGGCCTCTGTATGGGTCCATTGTGAGACCACAGATTCCACTCGTTTAAAATGTGTAAGCAACACTGTACTGGGAATTATTTGGATAACGATGAAAGTAGACGAGTGTTTCTGCAGCCCAAGCTGGGAATCGAACCTAGGGACTCTGGTATAAGATACCCGCTGGACTATCGAGGCAGTGGACTATCTGTAAGAATCGACTTTAAAAAGCTTTAGATCCTTAAAACGATCACCAAAAGTCGAACTCGACATTGAAAGAAGTTCGTCAAAAGTGGAAGCATTGATTTGAGGCCACAAAAGATTTGTCAGAACTGCAAGTCTTTGGGCCCAACGTTCACTAAAACGAGAACACAACCTCATCCAATTTTTTTTAAACCAAACTTGTTAAAAATTTCTATCAAAAGAAGCATTAGAGTCTCAAGTACTTGTTATTGTTAAATGGACTGACGGATGTAAACCTGAAGTGGGGAACTAGCCTCTGTATGAAAGAAAGACTTGGCAATTTAGATTTAGTAGCTACAACTTAGGATAACTTGACATACTTTAGCACCTTTCTCAAAGAAATGGACAAGAGACTCCGAGAAAAAAGTTTGCTCGGAAAAGGAAGAACTAAACGTTCTTAATTAACGGAACAACACAACTCTTTACCGGGTTACGGTCTGAAGAAAAATCTCTCTTAAGGCGCCTCTGGGTTTTCTTCAGCTGGTCTCACTAAGAGATCATGGGGCATTCTCAACTTAGTCCACCGCAGACTCGGTCTCCCTCTTCGCCTTCGAAATCCAACTACCGAAGCCTCCTACACTCCGAAGCCTCCTTCGAAGCCTCCTACACATTCTCTTGATCCAATTTCCTAGAATATCATGTTCTACTCGATTTCTGATAGAATTTTCTGGATTCTCATGTTCTACTCGATTCCTGATCCAATTCTCTGGATTCTCATGGTCTACTCGATTCCTGATAAAATTTCGTAGAATTTCATATTCTACTCGATTCCAGATCCAATTTTCTGGATTCTCATGGTCTACTCGATTCCTGATCAAATTTCCTAGAATTTCATATTCTACTCGATTCCTGATCCAATTTTCTGGATTCTCATGTTCTAATCGATTCCTGATCCATTTTCTGGAATCTCTTGCTCTATTCGATTCCTGATCCAATTTTCTGAATTCTCATGTTCTACTTGATTCCTGTTCCAATTGCCTGGAATCTCATATTCTGCTCGATTCCTAATCCATTTTTTTGAAATCTCATGTTCCACTCGATTCCTGATCCGATTTTCTGGATTCTCATGTTCTACTCGATTTCTGATCCAGTTTTCTGAAATCTCATGTTCTACTCGATTCCTGATCCAATTCTCTGGATTCTCATGTTCTACTCGCTTTCTGATCCAATTTTCTGGCATCTCATGTTCTACTCGATTCCTTATCCGATTTTCTGAAATCTCATATTCTACTCGATTCCTTATCCAATATTCTGGATTCTCATGGTCTACTCGCTTTCTGATCCAATTTTCTGGATTCCCATGTCCTGCTCGATGCCTGTTCCACTCGAGTCACGCAAAGCGGCTCGGAAAAAACGGCCAGCCATCAAGATTATGTCATTAGTTGATAGGCCTGTCACCAAACCGCACACAACCGTGAAAAACATAATTCAAATCGACTGCTTGTTGGCTCAATAAGTTTTGTGGCACGCAAGCTGTCGCAATGCCTGACACGAAATTGAAATCCAAATCGTCTGCATCAACGCCATAAAGTCATTAGGCACAACAATAAAACTTGCCGCTGTCATTCGGGTTTTGGCTAAACATATGAATATGAAAATATTTCTATTCGAAAGTAAAGTATTCGATTTTTACAACAAATACATGTATCAATATAAAAAAAAATCAAACAACAACAACAACAAATTGTTGCCAATAACTGTAATAACTTTGTCGAAAACGCAAAACATGCAACACGAGTGCGCGTTTATGCCGACAACAAAACCAACTACAACAACAACAACAATAATAATAACGACCACAACCACATTGACAACACAGCGTGACGGCATTTATTATCGGTAAACCGAAAAGTTTTCATCACGTGTGGTCCTTCTCTCCCCACTACTTTCTCTCTCACACATTTAGTAAATCCAGCAATGCGCTGTCAGACGCGCTGAACGCGTTTGTGTCATCGGCGGTGAGCCGACTAAATAGGAGGCGTGCAGACAGCGGCAATAACAGTGACAGCAACAACAACAACATTGGGGGGAGTGGTATGAGGGAAGAGGGGGGGCATTGTTATGGATTAACGGCGCTTCGTTGCGTTTTATTAAAATCAGCCCGTCCGCATTACATTTCGAACGATTTTGTGGGCGGCAGTGTGAACGAGTAGTATGTGTGTTTGTATGTGTTTGTGTGTGTGCTTTTGTTGCTGGGCAATTTTATGATAAATTGTCAGAATATTTGCGCGCGTTGTGACAGTCTAACGTGTTGGCACAAAATGCGGTATTAGTGGAAATTAATATCGATAATGAGCGCTGATGTCGGTATGTTTGCCTGATTAGTGCTCTACTATATGTGTCTATGTGTGTGTGTGTGTCGGACACTTGTTAGAGACATGAGAAATTGTAACTCTGTCATGACCATTGCGAACACGCAAAGTGGGACTTGTCAGAGTTCTTACACGAACACACAAGGCTACCAATTCGAAGGTATATTTTGTCCATAGGGAGAAATACTTGAGTGATAATCGATTTGTTTTTTTCGCTATAAAAGTACTTGCAGTAATAGTTGGTCCCAGTTGACACTGTGGGTTTTGGAGACACCTGACCTGGTTTCATTCAGAGTCTCAACGGTTTAACTTTGTAAAAACTTCTACTTTGAAAAACTATTGAATCACTTACACTGACAAAGACGAATGTTTGATTTAAATTTAAAACAATAAAATATCTCGGCGACTTGTTTAAGGACCGAGTCTCCATTAAGGGTCTAAATAGCGAAAATTTCCATCTAGTAAAAGCTAGAAAGGAAATCATTTGGGCCACTAACTCTGATATAGACGAATACTTGATTTCAGTTTAAAACCACAGAATATCACAACGACTTGCATTATCTGCTTAGGGAAAGTTCGAGGTCTGAGAGATATATCTGAAAGGCCAGTGAACGAAGATGATGTTGTGGCGCACCCTTTTTAAATGTTTGTACTTTATTTATTACTAATTTACTAATTGCCATAATATATAAATTTGAAAAAAATATAAATAGAAGTAATGCCATTGACTGAAATTTTGCTAATCTACATAAATTCAGCGATTAGTTGAATCGGATGTATTATAAAAATGGAAATGGAAAGAATAGAATTCAAAACACGATGACAAAAAAAACCCCTTTCTTTCCCTTGGTTAGACCAGATCGTTGAAGCTCTATGATCTCTTGACATAAACGCGGCTCAGTAAAGTGACATCCAGTAGACGAGTTGTTCCAGTTCCGAAAAAATTGAAAGAGGACATAGATTTAGTTGTGTTCGTCATATAACACCGTGCGACAAAAATTAAAAAATTTTTCACACCGCAAAAAATTCATATGGGCGTGAAACTAGAGACCAAACATAGTAATACTGCGTACTCAGTTTTTTATTTCTATTATTATTTCTTCAAAATTTTGAAGGGGATAAAAAATAAAAAACATATAAAAAATGCTTAACCTCGTTAGAATGTGGCGATATGTATATCAAATGAAAGAGGAACGGCTCAAGAATTTAAATAAAATTAATTTTTTATCTATTTGTAAAAACAGGATATGAAAAAGGTCCTTTGAAAATTTTATTCCTTTATATCCTTGAAAATTTACATAGAATTTTCTTGAAAAGTAAGTATGTTAAAACCCAAAATCTCTTTGATCACGTGTCAAAATGTCATTATTCTCGCTTCATTGATTTTGTATCTTTTTATTATTTAAAATACTGATACTCAAATAAATTAGAATTTTTGTACTTCATTAGAATTGCAGCTTCCGCCTTTTTTTAATAACTGTCGAACCAATAAATTCAGTTATATAGAGAAAGCCACAGCAAAAAGTTTGTTGATCGTGGAAGTTAAAAGATGGCAACGAAAAAAATTCCGACAATGACAAGCGACATCTACTGGGTGAATTATTTAGTTGGAAAAGTGTACTTTAAAGCAATCGAATTATTTAGGAGATTCCAGAGTGGATTCTAGCAAAATCTGTTCAGATTTGGTCTTAAATAGATCAAATCCAAGGAGTTCTTTTGTCCTGTCAAATGAACCAAGCAAGGCGACATCTACTAGAAGAGTTAGTTCGCAATGTTTACTATGGAACAATCGAAATAGAAGAATCAAGAATGAATTCCATCAAAATGTGTTGGTCGTGAAAGTCAAAAGACAACAAAGAAACATTCGACTTGGTGATTAAATAGATCCAATCAATGAAGTTCTTTTGTCGTTTCAAATGCACCAAACAAGTTTACTATGGAACGATTCAACTAAACGATTCCAGAGTGGATTCTATCAAAGTGTGTTGGTCGTGAAAGTCCAAAGACAACAACAACAACGAAAACTTCGACTTGTTCTTAAACAGATCCAATCAATGAAGTTGTTTTGTCACTTCAAATGAACCTAACAAAGCGACATCTATTAGACGAGTTAGTTTGAAAAGTTTACTATAGAACAATCGAAAAAAGAGATTCCCTAGTGGATTGTATCAAAGTGTTTTGGGCGTAGAAGTCAATGGATCAATTCAATTAAGTTTATACATATGTCGGTTTAATTGAACCAAAAAAGCTACACCTACCAGACTGTCCAAGTGTTGGTCGCAAGGGTCAAAAGGCGGCAAAAATCCAACTTGTTCTTAAATATTCAATCAATTAAAATTTAATCAATGACAGGTGGCATTAGGAGGAGCAGCAGGAGTTACTTAGCTGGAAAAGTTTACTATAGAATAATCGAAATAAAAGATTCTAGATTAGATTTTGTCAAACTGTGTTGTCCGTAATAGAGAAAATTCCTTCTTGTCTTTAAATGGATCATGTCAATGATGTTATTAGGTTTGTGTCCGAACTTTTCCAGTAAAACGGGAAATTTTTAACTTAACTATAATAATCTAATATTTATGGTTGGTTACTATTAAAAATGGGTTGTTAACCCATCAGTTTAATCCATTGTAAACCATCGTAAAATTGTCAGTTAGAGTTACAATTTAAAGCTTCAAAACCCCTCAAATATTTGTTTGTTACAAAAATTGTGGATACCAAATATGATTTCAAATGGTATTAGACTCAAAAGTTGACAGTTCATTTTGACGGACTCATTTTTACGGTTTTTCATATTTAAATGTTTTTCTTTAGTATTTCTATTAACTTTTGCTTTGATGACTTTTATTTTTTTATGGGGTTCTTCAATTAGTTCTACAAATAGGATTCTACAATTACAATTATCCAAATTTGATGCGTAGTTTTCGAGATATCAGCGAATATAATATGTAGTCTTTGTAGGTATGGAAAACTTGCGGTCTTTCTAGTGTTAAATGGACGTGACTTTAGAGTAATTAGTGAAACATATAACTTTAAAATGAGATATATAGATATATCACTTAAAATCAACTGAAACCAACTTTCTTTTTTAAGCCAAATTAAGCAAAAAAATTAAAAATATTATTTTTTTAACAAGCATAATTCTGATTTATAAAACATTGACTGGGCATTCCAGTGTTAAACAAAACACTCAAAACCACTTATTATGCACTGAAAACGAATTAATCTGAGCTTTTATGGCATAGTCCATAATTTCACTGAATAACCCTTGAATTGTTATCGTTCGTCGAAATGGTTTCGTGGGTGTTTATGGGATTTTTTCATATGTCATGCAAATATTACAATTAAAATTGCCACTTTTATTGCGCACATAAGTGCCAGACGTTTATGTTAATATTAAACGTAATGTCTGCTGTCCTTTTGTCAACATTCCTGGCACACGTGTTGCCTCCTTCCTCTTTGTTCGGCCAACGCTTTGGTGCCAAATGCATTTCGCGTTATCTGAACGTTCTCGATCTTGCGGCGTAATTGTGATTTTTATTGCTGCTTCAACTGAATTTATGTTTATGAATGGCAAATGAGCTAAATGCACAACAACAACGAAGAAAACAACAATTTACGACATTCGATGGGGTTTACGTACGTCGTCACCAAATAAATTAGACACGACACCCTCGGCCGGTCATGTGGGCCGATTGCATGTGTGTTGCACTTGCTAGATATTTTATGTTGCTGTTGTTATTGTTGTTTTGGTTGTCATTTACAGTGCATGCAGACAGTGGTGGTGAAAAAAAAAAATAAAAATTTATGAAAAAAAATGTAATTTTAATGTGTTCGCGCTTTTTGCAGCTATCAGTCAAACTTGAATGTTGCGCGCCGTGTTGTGGTGTTACATTAATATTTCGAATACAAAAACAAAAATCAAAAATGTATGCCACAACTGGGAATTGTGTAAGCGGCAAACCAAATTATTGTGTAAGAAAAAATTAATAAAAAAACGTAAAAAATGCAAATGGCAAATGTTCACAATTGCGCTGAAGGCAGCAAATTAAACAAATATTCTACTTAAAAAAAATAAATAAAATAGTGACAATTTATTATAGAACGAAGGCCCAAAATTGTGCGCTTTAAGGCTGTTAGCAGCATTTATGCAAATGTCACTTCCTGTGTGCGAGTTCCGTGGTCCTGGCGCCCTCCTGCTCCCATGAAGAAGCGCTCACGTCAAGGAAGGCAACAAAAAAAGTGGCCAAAGGAAGTAAAAGTTTAACAGGCAGGCAGCCAACCAACCAGCCAGCCAGCCAGTCAGTAAGCCAGGCAGGCAGGAAATGTATGTAAATTGTTATTGCAATTTGTAATGTTTTTTTCAGAATTTTTTTGTAAAAATTTCAACAGCGTAAATTGCGCACAAGTGTATTTACAGTCAGGCGAACGCCTTGTGCCAATGTTTGTATGTATGTATGTATGTCTTTGCTGTCTTTATGGAAATTGCGAAAATTTAATTTCTAACGTCAAATTGCATGAATGTCAAATTTACGCTGATGTTGAAAAAAAATGAAAAAAAAAACGAGCAACACTGACTTACTGACTGACAGCCAGCATGGCAGTTAGACAGCAGCACGCACACACACACACACATACATGTAGAGTAATGTTTGAAAAACAACAAAATAAAAAAAAAACCTTGGTGTCAAAAAAAGAGAAATACAACAAAATTTCACAACATGAAAAACGTGGCAACGCCGCGTCGCCATTCCAATGTGGAATTGCGCGCTCAACTGTAGCCAACATTAAGCGAGCCAATATGTTGCGCCATGTTGCAAAGTGAAGGCGTGGCGCCAGGAGACCAACGAACTTTGCGGTTCGCCGAAACTCAATGAACATGTGGCATGTGACTTAAAAATGTACGAGTATGTGTGTTGTGTTTATTTATTTGTGCATTCGTGTGTAGTCAGCAAATAGACGTGAAAGCCTTCAGCCTCTTTCGGTCAAGTGGAAAATAAGCTGTGAAGACAAAAAGTCGCACAGCGCACATTTGCTTGCATCATTGGTCGCCTTATCAGCAGTTGTCAGCTTATCCCTCTGACCATTTAACCATGAAAGGCGCACAATAACGGTAATTTATATTAATTTACTCATCTTGTCGAATGTCGGCTCATGCTTTGAGCCAGCAATTTTTCAACATTACTTTTAATTAATGTCAACGGTTTTTGGTGCAGCGAAATCGAAAGCGTTATGACAAAGGAATATTTTTGTTCATTTTTTTTTGCAGAAAATTTTGAAAAATTCGTGCCATTAAAATGTTAAAAAGTAAATGTCAACAATGCATACGAATTATATAATTTTTTAAATAATTATTGCAAGGATCCCTCCTTGCAAGGAGGGCACAAAGGGCAGACTTTTACCTACGTGCCCGCGTTTCTGGACGCTCCAAACACTTTAAGGGAGTGTTCCCGGGTAGAAGTTTGAAAAAATCGATTTTTTTTTTTGGCGTTTTATTGTACCTTATACTATATACTATCACCCCCCAAAGTCGTTTTTCAATCCGCAAACTCAGTACCCACTTTTTTGCATGTTAATTGAAGTAATCTCAGCTCGCCGAAAACTGACTTTCATGTCGAAACTGATGTCATGTCGAAACTTTAAACGCGTTTTTCTCGAAACCACATTTTTTGTACTGGCCGATAACTTTTCTCAGCAACTATGAGAGGTATCGACTTGAAATTTTGGGAAAATATTCTAGATAGTTTTCATTGGATGCTAAACCAAAGTTTTCATCAAAAAATTATTGTTAAATATATTTTCAAGCACTCTAAAGGTAAAAAAAGGTGGCAAAACTGGACAATTTTTTTTCATATGGCCGCCATTTTGTTTCTAATCAACATTTTGACTAAAACTGTGGTTTAGCATCCGCGGAATTTATTGCAGATTAATAATTGCATACCCATTTCTGTTTCAGATGACTGGTTCCCGAAATTTCTTATCGGCCAGCAGTGAAAACAAGGTCACATTGACCACTGAAAATTTGTACTTAGAAAATAAAATTTTTTGACACAAATATGAGTTTCTGTTCTCCAAATAATAAGGAACAACAAGCAAAAAACCAGAATATTGCATGTTGCCTTGTAGCTCCAAAATAATTTTTTGAAAAACAGCCTAAAATCGGCATTCTAGACGGGAACACTCCCTTAATAATACAAATAAAGATTTGGGTTCAACTTT
>OY764961.1:26063317-26220817 GCA_963668005.1 Melieria crassipennis
CCATATGGGCATTTAAAGAAAATAGGATTGGCCGGACATTCTAGTGTTAAGAGGTCACATGTCTTTTATTTCATTAAGATATTATCTATGAAATATTTATTAAATGCTAAGCAATAATTTCCAATATAACCTACGCTGAACTTAAAAAAATGTATTTAAAAAAATGCCAACAAATAAATGAAGCCAACCTATGCATCATGCAACATAAGTTAACACATACGCTAAGGTGGCAACACTGGCTGCACTGCGACCCTTTTCCAATTAAACTCGAACGCTTGGCCTGTTTTGCGAACAGAAACAATGTCTTTTAAAAATATGAAAGCATGAAAGAGCAACGACAACGACACCGGCGCACCACCCCGCGCCTCACTCCCCATCACACTTTTCTCTCCGCCCACCACTTCACTTCATTCATTTTGCACTTTTTGCTTTGGGTTTTGTTTTAAATTTCAGTTTTATTTTTATGCTGTTTTTATAACTTATCATAATTTCATTAAGTGCCAGCAAATGGCTGACACGTTGGGTGAGGAAATGTGAGGAAAACTGGCGTAGTCGGTGTGTGTGACGTGACGCTTTTGCTGATTGCTGCCGCCGCTGCTTCTGCTGGCGGCAGTGAAGGTGACGATCGCGATCGCAACGACAACAACAACAAAAACAACGATGATGGCGGTGGCGTTGCTGCGGTGTTGCTTTCTGCTGGCGCAACTGCAGTCGCGCTGTGACGTGTGTAATTGCATTGCAACAACAATGGCAACAATGGCCGTTGCTGTGCGGTGGTCAGCCCAGCGAGACGTTGCGGTGCACTGTGCGACCTGTTACGCGGCCACCGTTGCGCTGCTGGTGACTGTGAAAATTGTGCAATCGGTGACGTTATCGTTTTATGACACTCATTTTTTCTAATTTCCCTCCTTAATAGCATTTAAGAAAATGTTTGCAGCAACGAGAAGAGCACAAAAGCAACAAAAGTTTTCTAGTGTGTGTGTGACTTTTGGCACTTTTGACAGCAAACATTAGTCGAAATTATCAAAAACTGAATTGTAGCTGCAAATATTGACGCGCAAGAAAAGTTGAGTTGAATAAGTATTTGTCGTTGAATATTTGTCGTTGGATATTTGTCGTTGAATATTTGACGCAGTTTGACATTTGCGCCAGCGAAAACTTTACAAATTCATTGTAAAAACTTTTCAAATATGCAGTAAAACAATTTGCCAACAATTGTCAACTTAATGAGTTTCGCCACAAATGTGACCTTAGAATGAAGTTATTTTCTAAAAAGGGTTTAATAGTTAAATCGTTTTACAGCTTTGCGGCCATAACAAATTTTCATAAAGGTTATTGTAAATAGTTGCACATTGTGTGATTACGAACTATTTTTGTTTTTATTGCCTTTTATTATGCACACATTGATGCAGTTGTTACTACAGTCTGTGTGAATGGTACACGGAAGTTATAGTTAAAAAAGCGCACGAAAAGCGTTGAGTGTTGAATTTATTTGATGATTTTTTAACTTTCTAATCGTTTTGTTCATAAGAAACTTTATGAATATTATGACAAAAATTATTATGGAAAAATTATGAAACATGAAATTTTTATTTTTTTTAATTATAAACAACTCGATAAACAAATAACTTATAAAAAAACTAAACTAAAAAACAGTCAGTTTAAATTCGTGCACCTTGCGAAGGTTTTGCAAGACTGCGAGAATACCCATAATAAATTTATATAATAAATAATAATAAAAAATTTAGATATTAAATTTATATGTATAAAAATAAAATTCACATAATAAATTTATATTTATAAAAAAAAGTATTTAAAAGCTGACTGCATTAGATTGTCTGATTTATTTCTTTTTATTTCAACAAAGGTCTGGATTGTCAAAAGTTTTTTTATAAGTTGTTTGTTTATTGAGTTGTTTATAATTTGAGAATTGCATTATCGATTTAAAATCCATGTTCAAAATTACTACGATTGAAAGTTTAAAAAAAAAATTAAATTAAAAAAAAATAATAAAAATAAATAAAAAATAATAAAATAATAAAAACATTAAAATTCAGAAACGTATACAAAAATTGAAAACACTTTACTCAAAACATTGTGTAACAGCTTTGGGTTCTATGAGATAATCTTATTCTTAATTTTTTTCTTCAAACCGACTGAATTGTAATAAATATATCAAAAACTTTACCGGTTACAGTTTAAAAAACCCACAACAGTTTAGTTATTTAATTCTGGTCTCCAAAATTTCGGTGAGGTATAATTACATTGTACAACAAAAAAAAAAGGTTCTGACAACGGATTCTGGTAGAAGGGGTAAAAAAATATACGGAAGATTATTTGATAATGGTGTGGAATTGCCAAGAGCTAAACGAAAAATATAATGAATACCTTAAATACCCAAAATTGGTCTAATTTTTCTTTTTATATATAGTTTATTATATCTAGAGCTATCTTTTGTACGGTACCTTATAGTGAAATTTTGCGTTCAACATTTTTCCCATACCCACTAACCCTCAAAAATTTTTGAGGTTTGTAGGAGATTTTAGTACCAATTTTGATTAAGTACGAAATAAACACTTAACACATTTTCACTTTTAGCTTAAGTAATTCTGGCGTTAAGTTAATTTCTGAGCTTTAATGCACTCAGAGATCTATAGTAGAATTTTATGGCGAATATTTTGGTGGTACATTTTGTCCTTAAAAAGTCCTGTTTTACAGGACATTTTTGGCATTTTAGTAAAAAAGGGTCAAATTGACCCATACAACTAGGAGCTACAGGGTTAAAATGCTCCACAAAAATGTTCTTCGTAGTATTTTACATCAAATTGCTGAATACATCATATACCTAAAATGTGACGTTACATGGTTTTCGTAAGCCGATTCACCATAAGAATGTGCAAAAAGGGGAAAACTTTGACCCCCTCCGAAAAAAAATGCAGACGTAAACTTTCAAAACGCCGATACACGTATATTTTTGTTTGGCCCCCGCTACCAGAATCCGTTGTCAGAACCTTGTTATTTAAAAAAATTTGATTTTGTTGTGCAGTGTTATTAGAGTATAGAATGATTACAGAATTAAATGTTAAAAATGATGTTAAAATTAACATAAGCTGCAAGCTTGCTGAAGACAAAAATAAAAAATATTGAATATCTTAAGACTTGTTAAGGAAAAACTGATTTCGAAAACACAGTAACACACACTACACTTAAACCCAGCCAGAGTTTTGTTACTCCATGCCAGTATTGTTGCAAAATTTTCGCACAGTGAAAACGATTATATTATCCGATTGATTGTTAACAATTGTCTTGATTTTTTTTTGTCCTCACTTAAAAACTGAAATTTGAGATCCTTCTATCCATCAAAGTCGTTCAGTATCATTAATCAGTTTTTTCGAAAAATACTTTTAAATATTTCAATATATTAATGCATGATTCCATTCCGCACAAAACCAAATAAGATAAAACATATGAATAGCTGTTCCTGTACTCAAAAAGACTCAATAGCTAAACTTATAGAACAAATTTGTATAGAAGTCTGGTCTCGAATTCCACAGGCAAAAAATGTGTTAAGTACGCAAAACCTTAACAAATTTTCTGAACCAGGTCGTTTTTTCAGTCTACTTACTGACATAAGTATGTAGTTGTTTGACCTACTTTGGTGATGACAATCAATTTCATTTATCTTTGCACAGCATGTCTATTAACACCTTATTATCGGAAGCAATCTGCGTCAGCGATATGGCCATATACATCCATTATCAATTAGTTAGTTAGCTAAAACAAATTTGCATTCGAATATTTGCACATTTTAAATTAAGCCGCTCGACCGGTTGTCCACGCTTTGTTGTCATCTCACTCTCACTTTTTGGTATGCCTAACAAATATTTTTTCCCTATTTGAAATGTTCTATTTACAGATCTGCTGGCAATTAATAATAATGCAAATATTGACGCAGGTGCAGCAAAAAATGGGTTTTGGTGAAATGTACTTTTAAATTTCACTATTGAAATATTGCAAAACATACAAAACATGGCAAAAATCATTGAATGAATCATTAAAGAGAATAAACTTTGCATTCGTCATAAAATGGGTTTGATTAGCATTCTTCATATCGCTCCTTCGCTGGAAGAACGTCATAACTCAAAACTACATCATTCCGAGAAAATTCAATTTTAAAGTTTACCAATGCAGTCAGTTCAAGGTAGCAAAAAATGTTTCATGTCGTCTTGTGAGCAAAGTATTGAATATTTTACAAAGTGGTTTTGACAGATAAAAGATCATATGCAGATGCACACAGAGGTGCCATAAACTTTTTTTTGAGTTATGACGTTCTTGCAGCGAAGGAGCGATATGTTACTTTTTTAGGCGCCATGTGTCATGTTTTATTAAGTGGAGCAATTAATTAGAGAATTGCTTAGGTTTGATTTGAATGAAAATCAACTCATATGGCGCTTTGATATTTTTAGAAAATAAACAAAATGTATTTGTTTTATTTTCAATTCAACAATTCAACACGCAAACCAGTTGAGCCACGGAAACTGATAAAAAATGCCTAAAAAAAAATTGGGGTAGTTAAATAGCGATGAGTGGTTGAGTCTAAACCTTCAAATTGACTAAACAACAGCTCATAGCTGCATCGATTGTCAACTCTTCAAGTTATTATTTCAGACAATTAAATAGGTCGCATAAGCATTTCTAGGTAGAATCAAGAGATAAACATTATTTCCATTCAAACTTTGGACCTTGCACTTAATTCTCAAATAAATAAGTTCGCTCAAAACGAATTTATATATAAATGAGTACATATCATCAAATTAAACCCTGACATAATTTTTTAAAACCTAAATCCAAAGCCTTGTGTGAGTATTTAGTAGACATTTAAAGTCTGAAATTTCTGAATTTCTTTTGTGGGTTGCTGCTAGATGCCGTTGCATTAAACAATCAGCTGTATGAGCTTCTTAAAGGCAGGGACGTAGAAAAGCAAATCCACACCTAGCGGGTATGCTGGCTGGGTCATGTCTCCCGTATGGACCATGAAGCTTCGGCCAAAAAGGTCTTGGATGCGATAGTTGAAAGTAACCGACGAAAACGAAGACTGTGTCTCCGGTGGAAGGACCAAGTTGAGGACGCCCTATCATATCTTGGTGTGACCACCTGGAGAAGTCGCGCGAAAAGCAGAGGTGCTTGGAAAGAACTTTTGCGGCAGACTTGAACCCGGTAAAGGGTTGTTATGTTCAGTTGAGAAAATTATCTACCTACGAATCTACCCCACTCTGTCCATGAATTAAACTCAGTTCAAAGTAAATTTATATTACATGGTGTAGTCAATCTCTCTCTGTGACATGAAGAAGTTTCCTTGTTATTCAAAAGCACTTTCCGACACCGAAAAGTGCAACATTTTTAAATCACTGTCTAAATTTAAAAAAAGAACTGGTCCATTGGTCCACAAATTTTATCACAATAATCATCTGGAGTTTCCTAAACTTACATTATTAACTTACATACTTAACTTGTAAGTTTCCAAAAATGTTACAAAAATCGAATTCATGAAAAAAATTAATAAATCTCAAATGCTTAGAAAAAGGGAATCTTGTGCAGAATAGACAGACAGAACTGTCTATCCTATACAACAATGTAAATAATGTAAAAAAAAAGTTGTCTAATACATTAACCTTAGTTAAGATATGGCAAAGCTTGGTGTCCCTCTTTACACCTGGAAGCTTCGTACTCATACCATCTCCATACAAGAAACTATCTTAACCCTCAAATGCATACTGATGCCTTTAGGCACACTAACATAATGGTGTATATCTTCAAATTAAACCCCGATATAATATTTTGAAACGACAACCACATTCGAAATCTGTTTGCTTGTATTTAGTAGTTTATTAATATTTAATTCACTTTTCAGTGGTTTTTTGTGTTAAAAAGAAAAACCTATGTTTATTTAGCAACGTGAAAATAATTCATGCATTTGAGGGTTAAGATGAGCTGAAGGTAATACAGAATTTGCAGCGCGCCTAATTTGGTCTATCTTAAACTTTTGTCGTTGTAGAGAACTTCCCTCACTAAATGATCAGAAGAAAACCACGATTGGTGCTCTGACGGCTCACTGTGTAATTAACAGTTACAAAAGGAGTTTAGGTTTGCTTTCCAATGACTTCTGTCGAAGCTGTATGGACATCGAAAAAGAAGAGAGGACGCTTCCTCTTTTATGCACTTGCCTTGCATCTGGAAGAAAGAAGATCCAACTGGACAAATTTTTCTTCTATAATCTAGGGGATCTGACCGATAAGACTATTCACAGTCTACTTAGCTTCGTAAGGAGCTCAAACTGATTCAATAAGTGAGCGGAGTTTAGTTTAATTGGTTTTGGTCGCCCAGACCACAATGAATCCTTGACCTAAATGGGTACCCGCAGCTGCAGTGCTTTCATGCAGAAGGTTGCCATTTTAACCAAACCGAAGCTATCCTGCTTGCATTGTTTTGGACCCCAAAATTATAATTGAGGGGCCTGGTCGAAAATTGCTATAAATGATTTATACCCTATACCTTTACAGCCAGCTAAATTGCGCTGTGCTAAATTAACCCTTTCAGTCACAATGTCCAATATTTTGGACTACAGCCCATACAATTCATACAGAACGGGTTTATTTTCATGTCGGAAAGGGTTAAGACATTTTCTTAATTTATCCTATTTTTAGTTAGCTCTAACTTCAGTTAAATTTTTCATACAAAAATCTCAAATTATGTCCCGTTCAGACAGCTAAATTGCGCAATATAGACATTTTCTTAATTTATCCCCAATTTAGTTCTAAATTCAATTAAATTGTTCATACAAAAACCTCTATTTAGCTAATTGAAATTAGCGCTAAATTGACTATAAATAGAGTTTGATTCACTGTGCAACCTTGAATCGTGCTGTTATCGATAAACAATATCATTCACAATTGACGAAATCAAAGCAAAAATGATAAACTGACAGCAGCTTTGAAATTTCGTTTAAAAATTGTGTGCTTCAGTAGCAATGTTCAATAAATATAACTAAATGTTCGTTTTTAAGAGAAATAACTTTCTTTCGTCAAAACAAAAACATGTTCGATAACATTATCGATAACAGCTACATTGAGGTGTAAGCTAAATTGAGATGTGTGAACAGCAAAAGCGATAAACCTTATTAAGAGCTAAATTTCCTAAATTTATTTGGCTGTTTGAACAGGACGTCAGCTAATTGTAATTAACGCAAAACTGACCATAAATTGAGTTCGGTTCGCCATACAACCCTGTGTCGTATTATTATCTATAAACTAATTTCAAAACTTCGTTTAAAAATTGTGTGCATCAGTAGGAATGTTGAATAAATACATACAACTAAATGTTTCAAAAGAAAAATCTTTCTTCCGTCAAAACCAGAACATGTTCGATAACATTATCGATAACAGCTAAATTGAGGTGTGTTAACAGTAAAAGCGATAAACTCAATTAATAACTAAATTACCTCAATTTATTTGAATGTCTGAATAGAACATTAAACAATCAGTGAAATCAATACTACAGCAATGATTAATGACAATAAAATTTTTTCAGAAGAAATCAAGAATTTTAGTATACCTCTTAATTTCAACATACGTCAAATAAATTCGCATTGCCTTACCCCTTTGCCATCAACAATTTGTCTCAAATTCCCAAATCAATTATTGTTCTATTTAGTTGTTATTTATTCAAAAGATAATCTTTCAATTTCAATTGCAAACTTGCTCAAAGCAAATACGACCATTTCATTACTCGCACTGCAAGAAAGATCATTAATTAGTATGCTTCCCTGTTGTGCATAATTTCGGGTCACCAATTGCATCAAATCGTTTGTTGTAATTTTATAATTGCCCGCATATTTAGTGCAATCCATCAATTAGCTGTCAAATTGTTTTAAACATGCCAACACTAGCAAACAAAACCATTTTGATTTTGATTAATTGCACATTAAATATGAGCGAAATGAAATGAGATGTGCGCGCCCCGCTCAACGGCGCTGCGGTCGGGGGCGCAACCACTGGCGCCCTCATGCGCTAATGAATTCGGCAGCAATAATTACGGCGGCGTAATTTATCGAGACGCTTAATTGGCTGCGTGATTGTGCTGCGAGGCGGCCGACTGACGATTAAGTGTGAGTAAATGCGAGTTGGGGAAAACCGTCGGCGAGTGCAACAGCTGTGGGGTTGACACGACGACGGCTCTAATCAATAAATATTTAAATAAAGATTTAAATGTGAAAAAAATTACAGTTTCAGTAGACGTGACCAACAATTTCAGAATTTGTTTAATTGCACCTTGAAAGTCTGCTTAAACCAGAAAAATGCCATGTAAAGTCGAATGAAACAAATGGGCTCCAATTTGTGAATGAACCAATTGAAATATTTCCCCTCGTCTGCTAATTTCAGTTATGCATTGCAATATGTTCAGCAAATTCCCACAAGGATGCTTAGCATAATTCTGCGGCTGTGCCATGAACTCCATTGTGTGTGTGTGTGTGTGTGTGTGGATATCACAGCATATCACTGCAAATCGATTTATTATTGTGTAATTAATGTCAACATTTGCATTTTACAATTTGCATTATGTGCTGACATGCAGTCGCAGCGTCGAGTTCGCCCCACTTTGCCGCACTGGGTCGAGTTGCGTCGAGTGCAATAATCACATTCGTGCTGACAGTTGTACATGCCGCCTCTGCAGTTGTCAGCTGCAATATGCTGCACCACATTGTTGTTGTTTTTGTTGTCGATTATTCAATTTGCCAATAATTGACAATAATTTTCACTCGCATTCGCTGACAACAACCTGTTGCTGGGTTGCTGAGCAACTCTGTCTGGCGCTTATTTGCCTATCGGTGGTTGTGTTTGTGTGTGTTTGTGGCTTCTCACTTGAATTATTTGATTTTAATACACACTAATTAACCGTCGGCTAATTGTAAGTGTTTAATTGTGGTGATAATTGTCGGTGCTTTTGTATTTTTTTTATTAAGTTTCGTTATATTGTTGCAATCTCAATGGATTGAAAGAATAATATTTTTACTATGAATATAAATGTTTTTATTTTGAATATTTGAAGAGTCACTAACCAAAAATTTGTTCACTAATAAAATTTAAGATTGCAGTATACCCAATCTTATTCATTAAAGAAATTATTCACCAAAAATCAAATGGCCCACTTTTTGGCTCTTTCTTTCCAAAAATTTTACGAGTTTACCAAGAAATCTTTAAAGACTCTACAGAAAGATGACAAGGTAGCAAAGACAAGATTATGCACTTAAAAAGACTTTTCAGGCAATTTTTTAATTGCTTGACTCAGTTTTGTTTGAGTTTGGTTTGGACATCAGCAAAGAGAAATTTTGCCAAATTTTACAGTTTTGCTTTGTTAAAAGCCAAAAACGCAAGCCAGGTAAGTTAAAATGTGTATAGTGCCTTTGATTCTGATACTGTAACAGCCAATTTTAATGTCCTCGATTATTTGCTCCGGTAAATTTTACATCAAATATGTACCACTTTCTGGAAGTTCAATTGACCAAAAAGGTGAATAAAATTATGGAAATTGTAATGTCTGTCCGTCATGAAGGCTTTGTTTCGATGGACCAAAAAACCATTTTGATCCACTTGAATAAGTAGGACTGACTACAAAACGAAGCTCGAACCCAAAAAAAAACTTCATAGGCCGAGTTTCCATCTGCGAATTGCTGCTGAGTCGAAACAAACTGGGCCCATTTTTGAAGCGAATGTTGACTGATGATGAAAAGTGGATCACTTTCAAAAATGTCAAGCAAAAACTGTCATGTTCGGATGGCAGTTAGCCGACACAAACGGTTATCAAGCGAGGATTGATTAGATGGTTTTACTGTGCATTTGAGTAAATTGGTAAGGAATCATCTACGTACGAGTACTATTAGCTGCTCCCCTAAAGGCAAACTCTTTATTCGGTCCTGTACTGTCAACAATTGTACCGAATGTAGTAAGCAATCTTCCAAAAGCGTCCAAGTTGGTTTTATAGGAGAGGAATTGTATGACATCCGCCAGGCTACACACATCGATAGTGACTCGAAAGAAACTACGGGATCTTGGTTGGGAAGTTCAGATGCATCCACCTTTTAGTCCGGAACTGGCACCATGAGATTAACTACTGTTTCTGTCTATGGCGAAATTTGCCTCAAGAGAAGCCTTTGAAATTGTTTGCCAATTAGAAATATTTTCAAACAATCCAATCAGTTGGAGTTACCTACAAGCTAACAACAATTTATCGAACAAAACAGTGCATATTTTATCTAAATTGGATCATTCTAAATGTGTAAAATGAAGCCTTAAATTTCATGCAAAAAAAAATTAATTAATTTTTACTTCACGATTTGTTTCCTTGTTCACTCTACTTGAGAGCGTTGGGTCTCAACAAGTCTAATGCTTTAACACTAGAAAGACCATTGTGGTAATTTTGATGGTTTTCCATTTTGAAATATCTGTATTTTCTGTAGTATTTCCATCAACTTTTGCTTTGATGACTTCTATTTTTTTATCGGGTTCTACAATTAGTTCTACAATTAGGGTTCGTCAATTACAATTAGCCAAATCTTTTCGAGTTATCAGCGGATATAATATGTAGTCTTTGTAGGTATGAAAAACTTACGGTCATTCTAATGTTAAACAGCTCTGCAAACCTTAAGTTAACAAATTTTGAAGCTTCAACATGCAGAAAAAACCTCCTTTCTTTTTCCGTTTTTACACTTAAAGCAGTGAAAATGTAATCTAAACTTTAAATTTAAAAGTACAGCAACACTCAGTCGTGAGCAAAGAATGCCAACGTGTGCTTGAGTGCAGTCACATCTAAGTGCTTCAGAATCTCGCGCGAATGCATTCCAGCCGAAGTGAACCAAAGCGAACTGACTGACACTAAGCAGCCGGCACTGGACGCACGCTGCACTCAAAGTGTTCGCGTCAGCCGCTGGCGCAGGCCGAACCTTTAACTTATTTATTGTATTTATTGTACATTTGGTTTGCCCTTTTTTTGTGCAATCAGCACGCGGCAGCGCTTGTGGCCAGGCAGCTGTGAAGCAGGAATCTGCACCAAGACAGCAACAAGAACGAAATCGCTGCACGGCGCAGCACAGCAGCCGCTGTTCTTCTGTGAAGAAGTTCAAGTCGTGAGAACGGCAAAATGGCAAAAAAAAAGGGAAAAGGGAAAGCAAAAAGTAAAAGAAACATTGCATCATCGGACCAGAAACGAGATGTGTGCAGGGACTGCGGCCAATGAAGAATGCAGCTACCATTCAATGTGTGCTGTGTGCGTGTGTGTGTTAGGTTGAGTGTGTGTGTGAGTGCTCATTTATTGGTAATTGCACATTTCACGGCGCACGCAATGCGTTCGTGCTTGCAACTGGCCCATAGGACGGCCGAACACATTGGCCCCGTTCGCTTTCAGTTCTGGGCTGCGTTGGTTGCTGGCCGCACGAGAGGCAAACTTTCAGATTTATCTTTGCCTTCATTTTAATGCTCACCCCAGTGGCTTTTGATCGACGTGGAACGTCCGTACGGGACGTTGACCGCAAATAATGTTGATTCATCTTCGATTAATTTTTTTGCTCCATACAGTGTTGGGGTTTTTCTGCATTTCTGCTGGGCTTGCACGTTCATTTCTTGTCTTTGGTCTGTTGCTGTACTAAAGTCAGCACTGAAATAGCTTCGACTGCAGCAGGTGAATGTCAATCAGCTATGCGTTGCTTGATGTTTGATCGCCGCGCTGCGCTCCGGCATTCATGCTGCGATGCGCCAATTTGGACGCGCGACTATTTTTAGCGCGTCTGGCCACTTGTTAGATGTGTGCTAGCACACATCAGCGGCATTCCAGTGCCATTTTATGCTCGCCATAATCGGCTGTCTTTTGGAATTCTTAATGCGATTTTATGTTATTTTTAAACTGGCTATTAAAGCCAGTCGGACGATGCGTCGGACTGCGCTGCGAACAAATAGAAATCATAAAACCTGGCATAATGACACAGCCAGGGAATGAGCATTAAATTGAAGTCATTAATGACATTTTCTTTTTTTGGATTTAATAGAATCAAATTAGCTACTGGCCAGAAGACACCAGCAGATCGTTGGCATAATTAAAAATTCAGATTCTTGCAAGAAGGTTTAACGGACGAGGTTTGATTTTTTATAGTTTGAGTCATAAGTAAACCAGATTTTGTCCATAGTATAATTTTCTTCTTGACTTTCGTACATTGTAACCGAAAGAAGTCGATACCATTGGTTTTCAGTAGTGAGATCTGAGCAGATGATTCAAAAACTGAATGCAAATTTGTCAATGTTCCAGACTGAGATCTGTACAAATTATTCAAAAACGCCTCTGGGATTTTCAGTAAAACCTTAAAAAAACGTAGGTTGTAAGTACTACGATTTTTCTGAGTCTGAGTGTTCTATCCCTTATAGAAAATCCCTGAAGAAAATACAGATATTTAAAAACGAAAAACCATCAAAATGACCGCAATGGTCCTTCTAGTTTTAAAGACATGAACGTAATGCAGTGAATCAACCTCCAGTGGCAACGTTGACTTGGCCATGTCTCCCGTATTCGATGCGATATTTGGAGGTCGACAGCAAAGAGGCAGACGGTGTATTCGGTAAAAGAATCAAGTTGAGGACGCTCTCGGATCTCTTGGCTAGGGACCCAACAGAGGTCAGCCAGCTTACCTAACCTAAACTAATGACCACTTGAAGCAAATAAGTGTTTAAGGTAGTTTAAGTTAGGTTAGGTTTGAACTTTGCGTACTTCAACGCATCATTAAAGCAAAACGATTCCGTTTTTCCTACATTGAAGAAGTCAGATTTGTCAATAGTCGTTTCGTGTATATATGTAAATCTTTTACATTGACAACATTTATCGCCTACACTAATATATAAAATGCTTCTTCTTCTTCTTTCTCACCACTTTTTTATGCACTTTAGACATGGTTCAGTATATAATTTCACTGTTTCGAAACGTCCGCTTGATAAGAATACTCCAGAGGCTAAAAATTCATGTGATGAGAAATGTAGATTCAAAAAACTGCACAAACTTGCTTAGAAATTGAACAAACTGATCCACAAATGCTTAGTAGATACACTTAGAGGGTTAATATGTTGCCACAACTCCCACTAATTTTGCTTAGAAAGATCATACAAACGAACATCAAACAGATCAAACAAACGTTTCATATTTAAAACCAGCTTAAATAAAGTTAGGTTAGGTACAAATTATTAAAAATTATTATTAGGTACAGCAGACGGTTTGATGTTTGTTCGACTATTTACTACACTCGAAGATCTCTGAGGTCCGTAATGAGGCCCAAAGAAAGTTTGGCAAAGTCACTTATATTCACTGTTCGGTAGTAATTGAAACCAATCTGAAATTCGGTTGAATCGGGCAATGTTCTCCAGTGGTGACCATGTAATCAAAGAATCTTCAATTGGGATGATTGGGCTCTGGTTTCAACGTCATAACAGCATACCTATGCAGCGGCGTAGTTTGGGTGTTAAAAATAGTCCATCATTAATCCGCTTTTTTAATCACTTTGCATGCTACATTGCCACACTAAAAAAATACTATTTTCATCACTAAACTGTTTAAAATGCATAGCATACTTCAGAGACCAACAATTTGATCCCGTTTCGTTTTTGAAAAGCCACTTTCTGTTCAAAGTTTTATGTATTCTACCAATAACTAACATCAAAACTGACTAAACAAAATTAATTATGATGGGTTTCTGGACATGGCAGGCAATTGTATAGCGATTTTCCTTCCACGATTCTGAACTCTAGTCACAGATGGCTTATTCTTTCAAGCAGTTTAGGTTTAAAAAACATTTTCCCAAAAGTAAGCACTGCCGCAGCTGCGATTCTTTGAATAGAGAAGAGCATGTTTCACAGTTGTCACTTGACACTGTCCAGCCCCAGCCCGGAAGAAACTCCGTCATCTTAAGGCCCCTTTCCTGGTTGATCTGTCCAACCTGCCTCTGTATGAGACACACTTTGACTTATGCGATTCTTGTAATTTTAGAAGTAGATGACGAGTGTCTCACTAACCCGAGATAGGAATCGAACCCAGCCAGCCTTATCGAGGCCGGTATTGTTTCATAAGTGAGTCTCTAAAAGGGCTTTCTCTTCTAACCGGAGGTGTGTAGTGTTTAGAGACCTTGCCTAGTATTGTGATAGCACAGCGGGTCTTTACTGGCCTATGTGAGCATCATAAGCTGCCAACCTAACCTAACCTAACATTATCTAAAGAATAAAATTATTTCTCTCCCTCTTCTCTTTGCTTCTGCAAGACTTATTGAAAACTATATAAGAAATACCATGAACAAAGGTAGGATTGATGGTCTTTACATGGTCATAGCCATCACTCCAGTGATGCTAATGCAATGGTTCTGTTGATAAGATTTTGCAATTTCGTGGCAAACTTGCCACACGTTTCATGCTCAAAACATGGGACAAATTTTATGACATGAGTCAACCGATATGCCAACATTCTAAGCAATTTTTCTGGTGATAAAGACTCGATAATTCTCCATAACAATTATAGTCATTAACATCTTCTCGGCCTTCTGGGAAACATTTGTACATCTTATAAAAATGTTTTTGGTTTTCAAGGTAGACTCGCCAAGTGCCAGACTCAACGTTTAAAATGCGTAGGAGAATTTAATTATATTTTCCACACAAAATTTCATACAAATATTTACATACAAATTTGTTATTTTTTATTTAACAAAGTTTTATTCGTGTTATGATTTTGTTTGCCCAATTGCTTTCAACTTTATATACAAATTTGTTATTTTTTATTTAACAAAGTTTTATTCGTGTTATGATTTTGTTTGCCCAATTGTTTTCAACCAGAACATAAACCTTATACGGCGATTCGCCATGATCCAAATTCCATGACAAGTTGTGCTTGAAAAATTATGCCTCAATGAATGGAAAATCAAGATCCAAACTTTGCTTTCTCATATACCAAATATTTGGAATACTTATGTACATATTTAATAAGTTTTTTTTACTATAGTTGAAATTTTTGCCGAAATCACTGAAGGCCAAATTGTCATAGCTCGTTGAACCTCAAAGGTTATAAAGTTTTTCAAGGTCCACACAGCTCAAAGTAATGTTTACTATGTGTAAAAGATATTGACATACTTTCCAAAAAGTCAAAATGCCCCGCTCTGGTAAACAATTCTAAGGTTCTGCAAATACAAACAAAGAGTTGTCACACCGACTCACGGGGGCGGTTAGGTCGAGGCCCATTACAAGCTCAAACCAGAGTGCACAGTCAGCGGTTGCATAAGACATATGCACGAGTAGAAGAAAAAACCGTTAGCCCAATTAAAAAACGGCATGTGCCATGGCTGTGTAAATATTTGAGCATTTGTTTGCTAATAAAGCCGCAAGGCAGCCTGTCATGCATAGTCAAAACAATAACCCCAACAACAATAACACAATGATCAAATACTAAAACAATAAAATGTTCTTTTTTTGCCGAAAATTTCCATATTTTTTAATAATTTATTATTGGAATACAAAGAAAACTATTCATAAATACACAAAATGCGCTAAAGTTGACGTCAAATGTGGACAAGTAAAATATGAAAAAACTACCAAAAGCCACAAATTGACACACAACTGGTGACTAAGTGTAGGCGAACATATGTTCTGCATAATATTAACAACAAAAACAACAACAGCAAATAGTCACAACAATTGTATTAAGTCGCGAAGTTGGTGCAGGCAGCGGCGACAAGTGTGTTGGTTGGCCTCCTCACAATGTTGACACATGTTGACGCATCACACAACGTGCAACCGACAGAGGGCCACAACGGCCCTGCAGCGATATCGAACAGAATCGAACTTAATATATAATAACAATAATAAATATGTTCTTTGGCCTTGTTGTGGAGCACGTAGCAGAAATATTTACACACTTGCACACACACACACACAAACACAAACACATACATTTAAATTATCGCATGTGTGCGCTTCTCGATTTAATCAAAAAATGCTCAAAATAATTTGTAAGGCAGAAGCAGAGCGAAAAACGAAAATCGTTGTGCATTGTTGTTTGTTCAATGAATTGTTATGGTGTAAAAAAAATGTGCACAACAACAACAACAACAGCAGCAATGTTGCACAGTGTGTTGAAAAGCGCATGAAGCTGACAAAATTTGAACAGTTTTTGTATGAATGAAAACTGATTGATTGATTTATGTTTTTGATTGAAATGTGGGGTTAGGTTGAGTAAGATTTGAGTATGCGGCTTCTTAACCCTTTCCGGTCAATTTCCACATTTCTTGAGATACAATTTCTTTTTGATGAATTTTTGGTTTCGGTTTTTTTAATTTTCTGAACAATTCATTGATTTTTTTTATAGAAAACATAAATTATAACAACAAAAAATTAAAACGTGATTTCATTTTGATAGATAGTTATATAAATTATATATATAAACAATTGATTCACATTTATTCGACCTTATATAACCGTTGTTGTTGTTGCAAAGCCCTTTTCCGCTCAATAAAACACAGAATAAATTAAAATTCGTATAGTTTTACAGAAAGATACTGAATAAAGCAGATTATTATTATCATAGTGGGAGTGGCAAGTACGCATGTCTAATCTTACATAACCTGTGTCTGCCCAATTAAACACAAAATCGTCTAGTAATTCTTATTTTTAATCGAAAATTGCCAAATAGTCGAATTGTATTAGCCACGTGGTTTACAGATGGGCGTGGCAGGCATACAAACACAAAAAATCTGTACCAAACCTATAACTTTAAAAAAGTGCAAACATAACTTGCAACCTTTGCTTTCCATTTGTACGATATACCGTACAAAGCTTTGCAACCCTTGCCATTTGTAGGATATATCGTACAATTTTTTTAAAGACTCAGGAAAAATATTTAGACGCAAAAACTGTTAAATTTTGTAAGTTCTATACATCAACTGAGATTCAAACTTTGAAATTGTTTCGCTTTTGGGTACCAAAAAGTATTACATATTTAAAAATTCCTACGCAGAAGTACCGTCATTTGCTGGTTTTTCGAAAAGCTGCTTACAAACGCACTCATACTGTGTAGCCACCATTATAACGATTTCTATTTTTAAACAGAATGATACAACACAGCCTACTTAATGAAAATTTAATAGCTGTTGCATAAAAAGTGCGTTCGCTGTCAAATAAAAAATCGTCGAAAAAATTGTGCGATATATCGTACAAATTTCGAAACCATATTTTGTGCCAGCAATTTTTGTGTTTGGAAGGGTTTGAACGTCCAAAACCCCCTCCTGTGTGCGCCACTTATTCAACCATAGTTCGAACATTCCAGACACATTTGGCAGAATGACTCTAATGCAGAATGAGCTACTGGAAATCGAATTATCGGACAATGTCTTGGCTTCACAAAAGCAATCCAGAGTCCCTGGGGGAAACTTTTTGTCAAGAACTGCCAACTAAAGACCACAGACATCATCACATCAATCAACTTCTTCGGTGCTAATTCTTCGTTATTTTTTTTGCAATCACACTATAACCTTACGACAGTAAAGTGGCCAATTATCAAACCTGGCTAAATTGGAACCAAGTCAGACCAAGGGGCATCAATTAATTGAGATATTTACGAAAAGACTCTGATAATTGGTACCACTTTTTGGAGGTTTACAGATTTTTAATTATATGTTTACATTGTTAACTTTAATCAAGAACCGATGGTTAAAAATTTATTAAATAGTTTTGGCTTACTTGAACAGTGACTGGTTATCTGAACAGCTGATTTAGGAATTATGTGTGGCAACACTGCTAAAAATTTGTATTACTGTTTGTATCGGCGTTGCAGGAGATTTCTTTCTAGATTAAGGACATTCTTGGCCTTTTAGGAGCATTTTTAGGAGGAAGAATTGTTAAGGGGAAAGTTTAGGAGATCACCATCAAGGTGATACATTTGACATCATTAGTGGCACTGTAGTCTTGAATATTGAAAACTTAAGTGTCTAATTTAATTTAATTCAATTTTATGCTTCAAAGTGTATAATTTATGTAATGAATGAAGTTTACAAGAGCAAATTTCATACCGAACTCAAATTTGTGTACGTTTTGCTTGCGTGAGGTTATTGAGTTGTTGTTAAGTTGAATGATAAGTTGAATAATAAAATGGCTCCATACAAAAAACTAAATATATTTTCATTTTTTTATGAGAAGTGCAATTTCTTAGTTTATCATCACTAAAATTATAAAGAAAAATTTTGAGGAGATTTTTTAAATTTTTTGAGGACATTTCAGCTTTGTTTTTAAGGGGGTCAATACGTGTAAATTTACAAAATTTTCAAAATTTTTTGTTTTGTGAAATAGACTCCAGGGGGGTCTTAAGAATATCCCCCTCAAGTAGTTTTTAATTCTGATGACCCGTTCGCCTGCAGCAGCGCTTTATTGATGGTCAATTCGTTCCGCATGATATCGGTAACGCAAAGTTTAAACCGAATTATTTCGAAACACTGGTTTTTGATTATGGAAGTAGAATATCTCGGCAAGTTTTAGTCCCACTGATCTAAAATTTGCGCAGCAACTTTTTGAAACAAAGAACTTCTACAGTAACTAAAAATGTTATTGTTTTTGGCGAAATCCGGCGGCGCCATTTTCGGGAAATTAAGAAAAAAAAAGGTAATTTTTTTCAGTTGGAGCGTATTTTTGTATTTTCGAGAAAATATTTTTTTTGTTAGTTACTTCAGAAGGTACATATATTTTCTCATAATAACTAATAGCAATATTTTTTCAGATGATTTTTGGGGCGCCGGCACAACTTCTACTAGAATTTGGGCCCAACGTTGGAACCCCACCACCGCCGCCATTTTGAGCACGCAAAAAAAAAATTGAACTTTGCATTAATTAAAATATACCGTTTTCACGTATTGACCCCCTTAATTTAGGAGAAAAGGATTTCAGGCATCAGCCAACACTGGGTTGTAGAGCATTGACAGCATTGTTCTGGCGCTGTTGAAATAAAAAAACACAGATTCAAAAAAGATCTCGCTTGGTTTTTTGTGAAAAATAAAAAAGCCCAAATATTGCAACCTAAACAAATTGAAAAACTTCTTCTACTGATGGAAAGGAAGGATATAATTTTTAAATTTATTCATTTCAAATGCTGTCAAATTTCACAAATTATGAGAGTTGCCAACTCAGCTGATTTATTTCATGGTTAACTGATTTTTACTCATGCAACATTGGTTAGCCAGACAATTAAGTACGACAAATATACCTCACCAATACAGCAATGTTTGAACAAAAACAAATTCTCACAAAAAAATCAAATCTAATTCGATTGAATTTTTGTGCACTTTGTTACACTGTGTGTTGTAATACAACAAAATAATTGCATTCTTTACCTTCTCCTTGATCAAGTATTGATCCTGTGCGCTGTTTGTAGCACTGACAAAACGGACAGACAGACGGACAGACAGACAGCAGACAGGCCAACAGGCGGACAGACTGAGATACGATTGAACAAGCGCCCGCCGCAGTTTATGTGTTTGCATTTCAATTTGCCTGTTTGTGTGCGTGCGCACGTGTGTGTGTGTGTGTGTGTGAGTCGCTGTATGGCATTTACTATTACTGGTGTTGTTTTTGTTATTGTAGGGTGCCAACGTGACTTGCATGTGCAATAAGGAAGCACTAACAAATTGATAATCAACCAAAATGTACAATAAAACCTACAACAACAATAACAACAACAACGGCAACAAGTATTGCGTAAGTGAAGAATTGTCATTAGTCTGATCACAGCCACTGTCACATTTACAACTATGGTAACAACAAATACAACAATAACAACATAATAGCAATTACCGTCAACGACCAGTGCCAACGCTGCCGGTTGCTGACTGCCAAAGTCGTTGTTGTTGATGGTGTCGGTGCTTTTGGCCTTTTGTCGACTTTTCGATTGTCGTTGTTACAGCTATTGTTGTTGTTGTTGTTGTTTCTTCTAGGTTTTGTGTCTTTCTGTTTAGTTTTTCTTCATTCGATATTTGTCTTTTATTGTTATTTATTTATTTAGCTTTTTGCAACACTGACGTGTCTGCGCGTGCGACCTAACCTAACAAATTCATTAAAGGGGTTTTTGGTTGAATGAATTGGCTTACTTATTGTTGTTGGTGTTGTTGTTGACCATTTAATGCCGTTTACGCTACTATTGTGATTGTTGTTGTTGTTGCTGCCGAATTATGGCATTTTATCAACAGTGTTTTTTGTTGTTGTGGGCTAACGCGTAAAACGCATGCTTCATGTCACATTTCTGATGGCCCGAACAAAACCGCAAATTAGCAATTTAAGGCGTATTGACAAGCATATTGAGCAAGCGGCAATTGTTCAATAAATAAACCATCAACAACAACAACAACAACAACTCAATCGAAATCAAATGCCACTCGCGGGTGAGAGTGTGTGCGTGCAATTTCAATGAACTTAACACACCTACTAAATAATTTTGCAAATATCACAAAAACCAACTACAACAACAGTTGTCAGGAAACAACAAAAATTACCTCAATGAAGCCGCATACAAGAAATAAAATGTGTTTGAAGTAGCAGCCAATGGCCAAAAAATTACTTTAAGACAAAAGAGAGTGTGACGGGCGAACGCACGCGTCGCTATGTGACGGCGCATGCGCGCCGGCGGCTCGTTTAATATGTATTGGCCCAACGAAGAAGGTTCCAAATGAAATGCGCGCATGTCAAAACGACAGAAACGTTGTTGAAATTTTTAAACTGTTTCACTTTGCCAACCTTCATGCACTCACACTCACACTCACACAAACGCACTCACACTCCCTCTATGAGCTCAATTTGAGGCTGAAAACGCGCGGAACGTCATGCGAGAAATTGCAATCAAGTCAAAAGCCAACAACAACAAACACATAGCAACAGTTAGTTTTTGTTTTTTGCAATCACTTTAAAGTTAAAAGTTAAAGGGAACGCAGGTTAAATGACTCAAAGAGCGAAAAAGTGAACAGAAAAATATCGTTGACACAGTCAGAGTGGTGTGCGATTTGTTTCCCATTGTTGTTGGCGTTGTAACTTCACTTCACATCGCTTCGCACCACAGTTTAATGTAAATTATTATTTCATCATCTGCCATAACCAGTCAGCGCTGCGGCCGAGTCAACGGTCAGCAGTGCTGACTCGCAACTGGCCAAAAGAGGGTCGCATGCAACAACAACAACAATAAGAACTGCCAAAAACAAAAGTAAAAATCGAAAATTGCAATGTGAACGCGCAACAGTCACGTCAGACGTGCGCGCCAGTGCATTCACATGCCGCACGTTGCACGCAAACACATACAAAAACACACACACACACAACCAGACACTAAGGCACAGCTTCAGCGAGTCGTGTGTCCTTTGCCACATTCACCAAACAATAAAAGGGCATAAAGTGAAACAAAAAATATAACCAATGGATTTATTTTAACCAACTTCCAACTTCAACGTCACTTAGCTGCGCAACGTGTTCGAAGCACCAGCGACATCGTCATCGTCGCCGCAATCGCAAGACGTGATTTCTGCGCGTGCAGATTTTTTTTTGTTGTTTTCTGCTGCCATTTTATATCATACAACGCTTCGCTTAAATTCAGTCAATTACATTATTATGCGCGCAACTTCAACATACCAACGCGCATTCCATTCCATTGCGCGCCGTCCGAAACCGAAGCCCAACGACATCGACATCGAATTCGCGCACCGCCGCTCAGTCGGCTGTCACACCGTATGCGCACCCCACGCCACTCAGCCAACCAGCCATCAATCCATCCATCCATCCATCCAGGCGCCCAGCTTTCAACCCGTCACACCACACCGCATCGCCCCTCGATGCGACCCGATCATTTCAATCCATTCTACACCATTCAATTTTTAGCCATCCATCGTTCCTGCTATTACTTTGTTTCTTTTCCTATTGCAACAACAACCACACACACACATTTTATGGAACAACATGTTTCGCGCATCGCCTCTCTTCGTTCTTTCCATATTTTTATGTTCACTGCCAGCAGTAGCTACACTCTAAAAAATTGGATGACTTTAAAATTGAAACTTGAAAAAATTTGCAGAGTGATGCGAGCGTCACAATGGGTCGCAAAGGCCCCATACTGTACTAGTTTGACTCATTGACATACGAAAGCGAGACATGGACGATCTGCATTGTGGGCAAACAAAGGCAGCAAAGGCCGGATAAGGAAGGACAAAGTGCCCCCAACATAACCTAAAAGAAATGCCAAGTTATATCGTATTTTTGGAAGATGTCTTGCAGATAAATAAAAAATATAAGAAAACACACATGTTGTTAAAAACTATGTCAGAAAATCATGGAGAATTCTTTATTTTATTTGATTTTATTTTATGTTATTTTATTTTATTTTATTTTTGATTTGATTTGATTTGATTTGATTTGATTTGATTTGATTTGATTTGATTTGATTTGATTTGATTTGATTTGATTTGATTTGATTTGATTTGATTTGATTTGATTTGATTTGATTTGATTTGATTTGATTTGATTTGATTTGATTTGATTTGATTTGATTTGATTTGATTTGATTTGATTTGATTTGATTTGATTTGATTTGATTTGATTTGATTTGATTTGATTTGATTTGATTTGATTTGATTTGATTTGATTTGATTTGATTTGATTTGATTTGATTTGATTTGATTTGATTTGATTTGATTTGATTTGATTTGATTTGATTTGATTTGATTTGATTTGATTTGATTTGATTTGATTTGATTTGATTTGATTTGATTTGATTTGATTTGATTTGATTTGATTTGATTTGATTTGATTTGATTTGATTTGATTTGATTTGATTTGATTTGATTTGATTTGATTTGATTTGATTTGATTTGATTTGATTTGATTTGATTTGATTTGATTTGATTTGATTTGATTTGATTTGATTTGATTTGATTTGATTTGATTTGATTTGATTTGATTTGATTTGATTTGATTTGATTTTATTTTATTTTATTTTATTTTATTTTAATTTATTTTATTTTATTTTATTTTATTTTATTTTATATTATTTTATTTCATTTTATTTTATTCTATTCTATTTTTATTCGACACAAAACTTTTCTCATGGTTCGTTCCTTGTACGATTTCATTCAAAGTAAACTTCCGAATTGACAACTTTCTTCGTTCAAGAACTAATATCAGTCAATTCTAAGAAAATTGTGAAATGTCAAGTTTTCTTTTAGTGTATGTTGGGCTTCTTCATTGGCCATTATTATGTCGTTGTTGCTGTTGAATTTTTTGTTCTTACTGTAATTCCGTTTGTGAGCCAATTATTGTTTTGCTTGTTTATCGGATTTGTTCAACAGCGCACAGGAATTTTTTCGTGTTTTTCACACGCTACAACAACCAGAGTTGGCATTCATAGTGGTTTGGGTGCAACAAAACAAACATTTTTATATAAATTGAATGCAATATGAAAAATGTTTTCAGAGAAAAACAGCAGTTGATTGGGCAACGAGAGTTCATTAAAAATTTATGACTGAAGTGAATCAAATAAGGACGACGGATGATACTTCCTTGTAGTATTACACAATTATTATAGACTTCGACTCAGAAATAATATTATTTATATATTATTATTAATAATATTTACTATTACAAATGTCAATTTACAACCTATCCAGAGAAACCTCCTTCCCACTATATAAGTTTTTGACCACTTTTACGCATCTACAATACAAAATTCCAATAACTTTCTGCAGCGCATAACCGAGTCGCTTACGACCGTCCACAATATTCCCAGTTGCCAGTTTTTTCGCCCTTTGCCTTGCCATGTATTCTCGTTTTCATGGTAATAACCGGGGAAACACCTGTAATTATATTTCTGAAATATTTAACAGGAATAACAGCGAATGCAAGTCCTTTGTTTTTATGTTCTTCGCTGTCAAGCCAAGCAAATATTATCTCATTCCTGAAGATGAGCTTTAAGACGTTTTGTGTAAATCAAAAATGCATTTCCGGAAGTGAATCATTGAAATGGCGCTCCAATAAAATCTCATCTGCAAAGGCACCAATGAAAACCAATGAGATGAAGTATTAAGTGATCATTTGTTGAACAACAATAACTTTGAAAAGTCGATTTCAGAAAGCCAACGTATTTCGTGCTATTTGAGTTGTTCAATGCATCGACTTAACAATTTCAAGGATATAAGCATTTTAAAGTTTTTTTTTTCAATATTTGCAGTTGTTAAATAATAAAGATGTGGATATTAAATGAAAGCGTTGCTTTATAGCAAAATTTTCTATTTTGAACTTTCAGAACCAAAATATGTCAGTAGTAAGGTGTGGGAAAAATACATGTTTTGGATCTCAGCTTTAAGTTGTATTCTTCTATCTAATTCCATCTAATTCTTCTATCTTCTCAAAATAGAAAATTTAGTGAAAAAGCGACAATTTTCCTCTTTCTTTTGATTCCCATGTCGACATCATGGCACAACTACAAGTATTTAAAAAATTCTGTGAAATCTGTATATCCTTGAAAGGCCATAGCCGAATAAGGAAATGCAAAGTGCCCCGCCCGCCCAATTTTGATTGTTATATTTTTTTAATACTAGTATTAATATATGAAATCATTTCTCAAAGTTTTAGTCCATAATAGTTATTCCCCGATCTGCAAGAATTAATATAGTAAATAACAACAAAAGCTATATTAATAACTTTCTAAGTAGTCATCCGATTTAGATGAGATTAAGACATACGTGTATTATAGATATTACCTTACCGGAAAAATCGGTGGAACTCAAAGTTGAACCTCAACTAAATTTTATTTTAATTAAAAATTCCTTAATTAAAAATTTTTTTATTAAAAAGTTTTCCCAACAATTTTTTTTTAATTAAAAAATGTGGTACATTCACCAAATTTTTTGTAAATATTTCTCATATAATGTTTAACAACAAATATTTTTACACATTGTTTTTCCATCTGCGTGATACCTAAAAAAAATTAAATTGATTGTTTTAATTTTTCTGATACCTAAAACAAATTATATTGATTATTTTAATTTTTTTTAGGTTATGTGTGCGGTACAATTACCAAAGTTAGTTTATAGGACTTCATATTTGGGGAGTTTTTTCGTACAACTTTTGTGCCCAATTCTATTTGAAACCATATTTTGCACCAACAATTTTTGTACTTAGGTGGGTTGGAACCCTGAAATCTCCAATCCTGTGTGCGCCACTGCACTGTCGGTTGTTACTGGATTATTAAGTAAATTGTCAAGTCAAAACTCCTCTGTCATCTGTCTGTATTAAACTGACCTCATTGCATAAAAAGAAATTGTTTCCTTCAAATTCCATTACGCCGACGAAGAAAAGCCCCAAGCTGAAGGCAACTAAAGCCGACTCTATTGTCGCGGCTGTAATAAATGTTACAACAACAACAATGCAACAGTTTTTCTTGTACAATAATGCATCAAAATGCAGCGTGCCGACTAATGTTGATTTGCATATAAATTTTCTATTTGTTGCTACTATTCTACTTGATGTCCAACCAAGTTGCAGTTGCAAGTCAATGCAATAGCTGACACTGACTTAGTGGCTGAAAATTTGTTAATCGCTTCAATTGTTGTGTGGCTTATGTTGGATGTTGTTGATATTTTAGCATTAAGTTCACTTCCTTTGTTTGCCAAGGATAATGGCTGCGCTGGAGGTTGGTTGTTCATATAGGTGCGTGTCTGTCTGTATGTGTGTGTGTGTGTGTGTGTGTGGGTTCATGTAAATAAATGCTGTACATTTGTTTGCTGGGAAAATCCGCTGTTTGCGACGCAAGTAACTGAAAACTGGGGGAGCAGATGTATTTTTCGTATTTATGTGCTGCCGCTCAAAATATGCAAATTGTTGAAATTTCAGTTTGTTTTTGTTGTTGTTGCTTTTGTTTTATTATGACTCGTTTAGCCGTGGCGCTGCCAGTGTCGTTATTATTATTATGAATATTACTCTAGTTGTTGTTGTTGTTGTTGTTGTTGTTGTTAATATTTATGTTACCGTTGCTGCTATTCTTGGTAAATGTTCAAACCATGACAACAGACCAAACAAACATTTGGCATACGTTCGTGTGTGTAAATGCATGTAAATATTTTATTATTGCTGAGCAGAACAAAAAAAAAAAACAAAAACGCGCCCATTGTTGATTTTATTCGAGGGCGAAGCGACGGTTGATTGTGTTTTTGTGGCGCAGTTGGCGCCATTTTACAAATAGAGGTAAATGTGCAATGTGTCAGCAGTCAGTCGTCAGGCAGAAAAATCAATGCAAACGACGTAACGCAAACGGCAAAATGTTACAATTTCAAATTAAATATTGTATAATCAAAATAAATATGCCAAATATGCAATATTTCAAACATGCAAATACACACAAACTCATAAATCACACACACACACACGCATTCATAACTTGAACTCGGCAACAGCCAGACTCTTAAATTTAATGAAATTTTCGCACACATATACAAACTGCAGCCGGAAATTTATGAAATAATTCTTACCATTTCCGGTTGCAAATTTAATAATTTTTTTTCCTAATCGCACGCCCACGCACTGTCACACACACACACACAAATAAATACTCTACAACAACACTTAATTGCTGCTCAAATACGTTGACGCCTTACACACATTTTGAGTTGCCGTTGTAAGGTCAAACGTATTTAATATTTAGATTTTCTACATTATTTTTTATTGTTAGTTTTTGACTTTCAATTTGTTTTCTTTTTGTTGAAGACACTCAGACGCACACACACACACACGCCGAGTAAATGCTGTACAATTTATGCCGGAAAAAATGGCCGTAAAACTTGCGCGCCCACAAAAAATGGCCAACAATAATAAATATTAACTCAAATTATGAAAAAAAATTGCACAGCAACAACATTGAAAAATATAAAAATTTAAAAAAAACTTTTATAATACATGCGAATGCCTAATGAAAGGAAAACAGCGGCACCCAATCAATGCAGGGTTGGTAAAAAATTTTCAATTTACTTATGCAAATAGCTGAACAAATATTTTCACACAACATTTTAATGAACGAGGAAGCAATGTGCAATGCAAAGTTGGAGGCGTCATTTGTAAGAAGCTGAAACGAGCTGAACTGCGCTAAGCTGAGTGTGGGTCAGCGGTGGTGGTTTGAGTCTTAGATCAGCTTGGAGAAAAATGCAATACAACAGTTGTGTTGCACGAATTGTCAGTTGCTATTATCGAGAATTAAATGCAATTAGTAAAAATTTAATACTCATTAAGTCACTTTTTGGCATTACAACAAACAAGGTCTGTCCCACGGAAAACGAGACTGTTCAAAAAACAAAACAACAAATATTTGTCTTTTTAAATTCATTAATTTTATTCAAAATAGTTTCCTTCTGTTTCAGTACACCGTTTTGCATGATCAATTAGATCATTGAATGATTTTTTGAGGTCATCTGTGTCCATTGTCTTCAAAATGTCGATCGTTGCGTTTGCGAAATGCGAAATGCATTTTACCGAACAGATAGAAGTCACACGAAGACAAGTCAGGTGAGTAGGGCGAGTAGTTAATGGTAATAATTGAATTTTTGACCAAAAAATCGGTTACCAAGTTGAATCGATGAGACGCTGCGTTATCGTGTAACATGCGCCAGCCTCCATTTTAACGGTATTAACATCATAACATCACAATAAAATACTCCATTAAGAGTTTGGCCAGTTGAAAGAAATTCTTTGTGAATAATACCTTCCGAATCGCAGAAAAAAATCAGCATTGACTTTACTTTTGACTTCTCAAGTCGACTTTTTCTCGACAGTGGATCGTCTCGGTGCTTCCATTCGGCACTTTGCCGCTTGGTTTCAAAATCATATTGAAAACACCACGTCTCGTCAACAGTAAAGGCTTGATTACACGTAACGAGTAGAGTGGCGAGACATCAAAATGGTACTAGGCCGAGAGAATAGGGATGGCGAGCAAAAGCGACGAGTTGTTCAAACGTATTTTGACACGTGACGAGTCAGTTCGGTTTTACAATGCACAAAATGAACTAAGCAACTCGCGCAATTAAACTCAACCGAACGAAAAGTGGTGTGTGACGCATTTCGCATGTGACGAGCGATTCAGCGAATCGCTGCGAAAAGAAGAAAAATATAACGGTAAAGTAGTACTCGGCCTAGTAAACAAAATGTGATTCTAGTGACTCTCTCGCCAATCTACTCGGTCACTGACTCAATCAACAACTCGCCTTACTGTTTAGACGAAACGAGTACTCGTTCGAGTTGCTGTCTCGTCACTCTACTCGTTACGTGTAATCAAGCCTTAACAATCGAATATTTGAAGTTTCGATCCTTTTTTTGACTCTCTAATGAGGTCCTGCAATGTTGAATTTGCAGCGATTTTTCGTAATTAGTCAATTTGTGGGGAACAAAGCGCGGGCACACCTTCCGCAGATGTAAATGGTCGGTCAAAATGCGATTAATTGCATTTTTGGACATATTCAATTCTATTTCCATGTATCTCAATGAAGATTTCGGTTATTTTTTGATGATTTTACGCGCTATATCGAGGTTACTTTGAGTATTAGTTTTAGTTTTAGTTTATTAGTTTATTAATTAATAGTCAAATAGAAACAAAGTCTTACTGACTAGCATTTACAATTAGATATAGAGAATATAGGAATATAAACAAGACACTTAAAATTAAGTCAAAATAACAGCAGAAATATATAACAAATTCAATACAAAAACAAAAAATGGCTAAGGTGCCAGAATATTTACTTTATCGAGCTGCCCTTTGAAGCATGATCTAGTGAAAGACAGATCCAAGAGGAATGATTTGGATAACTTATTAAAGTCACACATAGCCCGTGTTGTAGGTGCTGCAAGGAGGTAGTTAGTTTTAACAGTTTTAACATAAAAAGGCGGAGAGTAACGCAGTGATTTACAGGACACATTAAACTGGATTTTCTCAAGAAGACAAGGGCAATCAATGGCATTGGAGACGAGATCAAAGACGAACATTACAGATTGAACGAATCTTCTAACCTCTAGAGACTGCAAATTAATCAACATTAGACGAGCACTATATGAGTATTGGAAGGACCTGGATGTTCGTCGTCCTTTATGTCTTCACAACTCTGGTACGAGATAAACAATCATCGCCATACACTTGTTTCATTAAATTGAGCGTTTCTGTAAAAGTTTTACGAAGTTTAAAACAAAACTTAATAGGGGCTCTTTGTTCGAAGCTCATTTTCCGACTGATACTATAAACAGACTGCCGAAAACTTGGCTTGTACTGAACCAAATGTCATGAAATTGTGAATAGAACTGGACAGTCTCGTTATCAGTGGGACAGTCCTGCTCAGAGTAGTCACATTAGTTAGTTAACACTTTTGCTTGTTTTCTTCCTAATTGTAATCTCACAAAGTTATAGTTAATATGAAAGAAATTAACTACTAAATTATCTGCGGATATATGTACTTATGCAATTTTTTATACTGCAAACATTTCCTTCAATGGTAAAGTTAGGCACTCGGGTACACGGAGGCTTAGTATGTTGTACTCAGACATCTCATCCGGAGATTTGCGACAGTTTAACACAGTCTTGGTCGTTTATATGTGAAACTCAACATTGCGAAAAACCAAGGAGAGTACCCAATGTGAATGTCAGAACTAATCTTCTATATAATATATATAAAAATCAATGTCTATTTGTTTGTTTGTTGGTCACACGACACTAAAACTCAAAAACTAGAGGCCCAATTGAGCTGATCTTTCACAGAATGTAATATGGGTACCGGTTATTTCGTGCGGTTTTCTAACAGATGGCGTAACTTGATTTTGTGAACAGTGTTGGAAAGCTATTGTCATATAGTTTCAGTCATTTAGCTGAAGCGTAAACAACAATACTTTTTTTTACTCTTAAAATGTCGAATTTTGTGCCGAATAAAGTCTTTTTGCGGAGAGTACTTCTTCATTACTTCAATATGAAGCAAAAAGGCTGCCGAAAGTCATCGTATTTTGGTGGAAGTGTATGGTGTGCATGCTCTAGCTGAGCGTACGTGCCAGAAGTGGTTTGCACGGTTCAAAAGTGGCAATTTTGACTTGGAGAACGATGGCTGTCCGGGCCAGCCAAAAAAGTTTGAAGATCACGAATTGGAGACATTGCTCGAATGGAACGATCACAGGGGAAGTCTACCGACGACAATTGATGCGTTTGAGCCGAGCACTGCGCGAAAAACGGCCGGAATATGAACAAAGGCACGGCAAGGTAATTTTGCAACATGACAATGCTCGGCCACATGTTGCACAGGTCGTCAAAACCTACCTTGAAACGCTCAAATGGGATGTCCTACCCCACCCGCCGTATAGTCCAGACCTTGCGCCATCCGATTACTATCTCTTCCGATCAATGCAACATGACCTGGCTGACCAGCACTTCTCCAATTATGAAGAAGTCGAAAATTGGATCGATTCGTGGATAGCGGAAAAGCCGGCCGAATTTTTCAGAAAGGGTATTCGTGAATTGCCAGAAAAATGGTAAAAAGTTATAGTTAGTGATGGACAATACTTTGAATATTAAATTTGTAACCATTTTTTCACAATAAAGCTTCAATTTTCCCAAAAAAACCGCACGATATAACCGGTACCCCTATTAATTAAAACAAAAAATACCATGATGGGAAATTTTCAAATTATGTTTTTGTTTTGTAAATGGCGTAGATCTGAAAAGTCTCAAAACTTATGTTATAGATTTTAATACAAATATTAAAATTGGATCTGCTATGTTTCAAGGGTTTTAAGCTTATAAGCGTTTTATAGTATCTTACAGCGTAAAATGTACGATGGAGCCGGTTTCTGAAGTGAGGAGATTTCAGTGTAGAATAACTTTCGGAATATGTTCTAAAAGAATTGTCAGTATTCAGAATTGCTTTTGTTGCAAGACCCTATATATTAGTTCTATCAACATCTCAAAAATCTTAAATTAAAAACAAAATTCTATAATTTAGTCCAAATGACGCACAGTTGTTAATTTATTTTAATCATGCAATCGATCGCAATAATTGCAAATCTCTGTATATAAATAAATTTCATCAACGTCTCAATTATATCAAATTAGGAACAAACATAATGACTGTTTTTTTTAAATTGTATAATTTACTGTAGTCCGAATGGCAAACTGTTGTTAATTAATTTTAATAATGTAATCGATCGTAATAATTTCACAAAATATCGTAGCTCAAAAATCAACAATACAAGTTGACGTTTGCCAGAAATGGCACAAAAGCGCGAAATATAAAAAAATTAAATAAACTAATCAATGTATACAAAATACTCGCATGTATGTGTGTGTGTGTGTGCGTGTGTAGGAATTTCGTATAATTAAACGATGATTAATACCGACTAGCTGCGAACGGCGCTTTAAACAAAGCTGACAGATGAGTCAAGAGAAAAAACACTGCGCGGCGAAAAAAACAACAACACAAACTGTCAACGCCAAAAGCGAAACACGTCTTAACTAAAATCGCACTACAACAACAATAACTACTGCAAATAAATTAAAGTTAAATAAAGGAAAATAAAGCTTGGCATACAGTGGGAACACGCTGGCGAACGGATACAGCAACAACATGGTAGCGCCGTAGCAGGAACGTTGAGGTTAAGGCCGCACAGAAGGGGTTGAGAACGCTCCCAAGATGGGCGCGGCGGCAGCGCAAACAATCAATGCAATCGGCGAGTCGCAAGTGACACGCGGTGCCGATTAAAATAGCTGAGCAAAAACAAAATTGAAATCAACAAAAACAACCAAAAACAACAAATCTTTCAAATTGATGTTTAAACAAAGCTAACAAAAAACTGACAACATAATGAAGTAAGTAAAATAACAACAAATAGCGCAGTGGTGCACGATTTGACGTTTTACTTATTTTTGTTTCTTTTTTTGCGACTGCTACAAATACACTTTGCTTTCGATGAATAAGCGACAACAACTATGACAACAACAACAATAGCAGCAGCAGCAGATTAAGTTGTCGATTTGTAGTAAAACGGCAAAAAATTCGTTGCAGCAGCAACGAAGCACAAAAATCAACAATAACGACTGTAAATAAATGCACAACAGTCACGGCTGATGCGGCGCGGCATTGCAGCGACACACCGACCGCCGACAGGCTGGACAGGTGAACATTTTGACGGCACACCAACAAATGACGCAGCACGTCGTCACACACAGAGCGAAGCGTCGGCACAGTGGGCGCAATTGATCGATGGCTGACTGACTGACTGCCGGGACAGGCGCCACTGTTGCGCTGGGAAAAGTCACTCGCGTTGCCAAATTGTGCAACAACTACAAAACCAAATCGCTTTCAATGCAGTGACAGCATTTAATTAGACAACAAATGAACTGCGCATTGTGACTGTGATTGTGACTCTGACTGTGACTGTGACAAATTGTGCCAGCAAACAGTTGCACAGTATCTTGTAACTTGTTGAAAATTGCCTTTGGTTCGTTGTCATTTTTCAACTTTTATGACAAAGTGCGCACTGCTGTGACGCTCTCTCCATCCCCGTCAAATGGTTTCAGATTATTGCACACGTCACCGTCGCCGTCGCCCCTGACGTCAAGAGTGCTGTTAATGTCACATTGACTGTCACATTAGCGTTTGACGTAAAGCACAGAAATGGCATTCGCTTTGATGTTGCCTGCTGCTGCGCGAAAAAGTAACAACAAAAACACAAATGTGACGCAGGCCGCAGCGGATTTGGGGCGCGAGCGTGCGACTTTGCCAGCTTGGGCGCAGTAAGTCGAATAGCGGAAATTGAATTGTCTTTTGCCACACAAAAAAGTAAGAGAAAAAAATTCAAAGCCCAGAAAAGGTCAAAATCGAGAGAAAGAAAAAGTGTAACAATTGAGATAAAAATAAAAAACAAAAATAAATTAAATCATTTGCTTTGCTGCCGGATGTATTGAAATCTTAGTAAGGAAATTACAATGTTATGAAAACATTCAGTAAGAAGTGTCAAAGAAAGGAATTAACTTAACAGTAAATATTGAGTCATTTTTTTGGCCACCAAGCGACTAATAACTAAACTTATTTTTGATTACTAATAAGTCCAAATGTTATTAAGAAAAATTAAAACAAAACAAGTAAAGCAACCAAATCCTACAAAATAATACAAAATAATAAATTTGCAACGAACGCAAAAAAATAAATAAAAATAAATATAAAATTTCCAAACAACATTAGAAAGTTAATATACCTACAAAATTATGAAAATATGAAAAACTTTAAATAAAAAAAAATGAAAAATATTATGAAATCAATATCTAATATTATTTTTGGTTCATATTACATAAAAATCTTATTAAGAAAACTAAAAACAAAAATGTTACAGAAAACAAAATAAAACAAAATGCAAAAACTTAGTTTTTAGAAGCACATTAGAAATTTAAAAAATTATGAATAATTTACTGCAAAATGTTAAAAAAAAATATCTTAAAAACTAATTTTCATACCACGACAATGAAAGCCGAACCAAAACAATATTAAGTAATATTATTTTTAAAGCCGAAAACATTAAAATCAAATTAAAACCAAACAAAAAAATTTTACAAAACGTCACAAAAACATTAAAAAAAAAATTAAGAAAATAAAACTTGGAAATACATCTCCAAAGCACGAAATAAAAAAAATTAAAAAAAAAGAGTTACAGAAATAATAAAAATTGATATATTAAATTTAACAATGCATTTTTAAAGCACGAAAATAAAAATCAAACCTCAAAAATATAAAGTCATATTAGTTTTTCCAAAACACATAAGAAAATAACAATAATTAAAAAAAGTTATAGAAAAATTTAAAAAACAATTATCTTAAAACCGAATTTTCGTAGCATGAAAATGAAAATCAAACCTAAGAAACAAATTAAGCAATATTATTTGTAAAATCGTATTTAAATTAAACCAAAATTTTGCAGAATAGTTACAAAAACTAAACAAAAAACGTAATCTTAGAAATAAACAAAATTTAAAAAATTTTAAAAAAATCCTTAATCTTAGACATGAATTTCCAAAGTACAAGAGGAAATAACAAAGTTATAAAAAAATGCACAAAAAATTAATAAAAAAGTAATCTTAACAATGAATTTTCAAAGCACGAAATTAAATTCAAATCTCAAAAATAGAAAGTAATATTATGTTGGGTTCTAAGTGCAATGAAGTCTTACTGAGAAAATTTGAGCAAAAAAGTTACAAAAAACTAAAAACCACAAAATATTAAAAAAATTATTTTTTAGAAACACGTTCCAAACCATATAAGAAAAAGCAATAATTACAAAAAAAAGTTACAGAAATATTAGAAAACAATTACCTTAAAAACGAATTTTCATAGCACAAAAATTAAAGCCAAACCTAAAAAAAAAATTATGCAATATTATTTTGACGCCGCATAAATTAAAATCGTATTTAAAAAAAACCAAAATGTTACAAAAAAGTTAAAAGAAAAAATTTTAATGTTAGAAATGAAAAAGTTTCAAAAACCAAAATAAAACTTAATCTTAGCAACGAATTTTCAAAGCACAAAAGGAAATAAAATTATAAAAAAAAATGAAAAATTTATTTATAAATATAATCTTAGCAATGAGTTTTCCAAGCACAAAAGTCAAATTCAAACATAATAAATATTTAATAATATTATTTTTTGTTCTAAATACATTACAGCCTTATTCACAAAATGTAAGCGAAAAAGTTACATAAAACCTAAAAACAAAATATTTAATAAAGTTATTTCTTAGAAACCAATTTCGAAAACACATAAGAAAATAACAATAATTAGAAGAAAGTTATAGAAGTTTTTCTTATTTTAATTATTATTATTATTATTATTTTTATTATTATTATTTTTATCTTAAAAACAAATTTTCGCAGCACAAAGATGAAAGCCAAGTCTAAGAAAAAATTAAGCAATATTATTTTTGACACTGAATACATTAAAATCGTATTTAAAATACCAAATTGTTACACTATGAAACAAAAAATAAAAATAAAATAATAAAACTTCAGACAAATAATAAACTAAAATTAAAACGAAAACTAGGAATGGATTTCCGAAGCACAAAGCACAAGGAAATAATCAAATTATAAAAAACTTACAGAAAAATTATTATAATAAAAAAAGTAATCTTAACAATGAATTTTCAGAGAATGAAAAAAATTCTCAAATTTATTCTTCAAACTTAAAAAATGTTAAATAATATTATGTTTTAAATTTGGTCGTAAAGTCTTATTGGGCAAAATTTAAATAACAAAATTGCATCGAACCTAAAAACAAAAAAAATTTCTTAAAAACGAATTTGTAAAACACAGAAGAAAATAACAATAATAATAAAAAAAAATGGCACTAAAATTTAAAAAAATATTCTTAACAATAAATTTGCAAAAAAAATAAAATAATAATATAATAAATAATATAATAAAAATAAAAATTAAAAAAATAATCTTAACCATAAATTTGCAAAGTAAAACAAAGTTGCAGAAAAATAAATTTTTTTATTTTATTTAATTATTATTATTATTAATTTAATTGATTAAATACATTAATGATTTCTGTTACTTACAAATGAGTTTCCAAAGCATAAAAAAATAATACCCAAATCTTACCGTGATTTGATTAACAACAGGAAATGAAAATATTGGCAGGTCGTTAACTTTAAGTATACAAAATCTTACATAATTTCCATAACCGAATCATAAATAATTAGCAATAAACCAAAAACAAATTAATATATAAAAAATAAAAATATTAAAAACAAATGTCAGCGCCAGCCAAAACTAAAATTATTCACTATTCTTGACTTTTTATGGAAATTTTAATTTAATTGTGCAAAGCCTTTGACTTTATTAAAATATTATACAACAACAAACAAACAAACAAAAAGAACAAAATCGTAAAAAAATAAGCATTAAAATCAAACTCGTCTGACCACTTCTGTACGACAGAAGATGGAAACAAATGCAAAAATTATTTCAAAAATTATAAAATATGCAAAACACTCCGCTCAAACCGCCAATGTATCACAAAAGCGTAGAGCAAAAATTAAAAGCAACAACAAACAGCAAATGGAGCTTCAACCATTCTCGGTTCTGTAATAGGAAAACACAAATTCCCCACCGAACCAACCACCAACACACGCCAACACGCACATTTTCAAAAACCATCGTCATCTGTCATTCGCCGCCGATGCGTCAGCGTCTTTTTGTCTTTTGTCTGCAATTCTCTGAACTCATCGAAACCGAAAACTCATTCTCCGCGCTGCGGCGGCAGCAATTCGTGCGAAATTTCCGACCAGCTGTTTTCGGCCCATCAATGGCTGCTGGTTTTTCGCACAACAACAAATAAGCCGTTTATTATTGAAAAGTCCCAGTTATTCAATTAGTTATCAACTGACCACTGCCAACCGGAAATTGTGTGCGGTTTGCGCGGCGCCAAAAGGCCGCCATTGCCGTTTTCCCAGAAATTCAAAGCGCTGCGACGCCGTGTGACACAAAGAGTGACGCGGCCAGTGTCATTGACGTCCTCCGAGTGACACAGCACACAGCACACGTGACGAAATTGCAGTCAAATGACATTTTAAAGGGAAATTAAGTAGAACGTAAATTATGAAGTTGACAATTTGCGTTAATTTCGGTAGTTAACCGCGGCCAGTGCTGCTTTTGTGTTGTTTGGGACTTTACCTAAGAAATGACAACTGCTGTGTCATTATCGAATAAATGAGTGCCATTCCGGTGTGGAATTGTTGCTTTCTATGAAAAAAAAATTCATTGATTTTCAGAATTCAATGACTTTTCTTTTGTGGAAGCAAATTTACATGATCAACATTGTAGTGTGGACAGCGGGCATTATTCAAGTGACAGTTTTTATTGCTGGGAACATAAATGGATATGAGCATATATTACACTATATACTAGAGGACTTCTGTACAGGATAAGGCTGGATTATGTTAGAAAGAGTGTGTGCAGAGCAGTCTTCCTCACTTTCACTCGATGGCCAAAATGGCTCGTTGTGTATCCCATCTTGTTTTCCTCTGAAGCCATCTTGTTTTCCTCTGAAGTCACAATTCGGAACAAAACAGTTCGACCTCTTATTGATGGAAGAGGTCAAATCTAAGAATTCGTTTTTCATCACGCTAGCCATGTCCGTCAGGCATCTTGACCCCAGGGGTCTTGTAAAGCAGGGAAATGTCACAGAAAGTATGGTATCGTTTCTTTGTCTTCCTCGTTCCCAGACATCACTAGACGAGAGGCGCCTTTTGATGACCCTTAATCCTACAGCGCAGAGTTCGGCGATAACTGCAACGAGTTGCTGAATGAAGGATTCTCCAAGAACTGTGCAAATTTTAAAATTTGCTCATGGACGAAAACTGTTAACAGATTCTAAACAAGCATTACATTTCTCTATCATTTTATAAGATGGGTTGTTCAACAATAGCAGAAGGCATTAGAAGTTCCCGTGGCTACGTTTCGTGTTTTAAGAGCAGATTTTGATCTAATCGTAATTGATTTTAATCAAACTACCCAGAAGCTATGAGTAAGTGAAACTACATAGGTGGGAAAAAGTGGGTTCACTACAAATTACGCTTACACTCAAAGCCCTTAAAAGACACGTCTCATCATAGGTTAGGTAAGACAGGCAGCTTGCTGGTTACTCATTAAGTACACTCGGAGGCCTCAAAGACCCATTGTGATGCCCGATGATAAATATGGAAATATCTATTAGAACCAGTTCGACCCCTTGATGAGCCAAAGTAGATCAGACATTTGTACTTCTGCTGCATTTGTTGGGTCACTTCTGCTGGATTTGTTGGGTGTGGTTCGAAATCGACGCTCAGAGAAAGTACTACTTGCCTCTCATCTCTCATTTCACAGCCCCTGTAAATATCACTGAACGAGAATCACCCCTTTATAATCATTGATGCAATCGCCCATTGGTCGGTGATGGCCCAAAGAACTGCCCTAAAAAGCTTCAACTTATATACCAAACTAATCGTGTTTTCTTAGTAAACAGAGTAGACAATACTTATAGGCTCGACAAGTGACCCCAGTCGGTTCTACTTGGTCATGAGTTTTCAATTTCCTGATTTACTATCCCGTCGCTGTCAAAGTCCAGGGAATCTGGGTTTTACGTCATCATTTTCTTGCTTATTATCCTATCGATGTCCAAGTTTAGGACGTAAAGAAATCGTTGGACTTGTTGGATCACTTAACGACCATTGAAAGTTCCGTGCAACATTGCAATGCAAAGTATGGCAAACGACCCAAAATGAATATTTGGGTTTGTTCCTGTTAGGGTTCATTATGGTCTGAAAATGAAGATATATGTAGTTTAGGACAACAGAAGAACTTACAACCAGTTTAGTTCTGTTGTAAGTTCCCAACTGGCGTTCCAGATCATACAACTGTACAAAAGAATCCAACGAGGAGAGGGAAAGAGTTAGAGTCTTTTGTACAACTAAGGAGTGAACCAGAAAAATTTTAGAATTTTTACGCATCCAGCATACGAAAATGCCAAGAGTTAGGAGGCTGGTATTTGCGAGTGAAAGTATCTATAAATATTGCAGTTTCTTGCTATATTAGTCAATTACATCTCGGATCTACTTTAGTCAACATGTCCAGCTCGCAAAAGTGCTCCCGCAAATTAATACTGGACATTTACTTGACTGATAAGACGAAGCCTAGACTAAGCATTGCAAGGGAAAACAAAGCGAGCGTAGCGACGGTTTAAATTGTTATAAACAACTACAACGCGGGAAACTCCATCTAGAGAGCCGAAGAATCAGGCAGGAAAACGGGTCCAAGTAACCCAGAAGTGCTGAAAAGGGTTGTTAGCACATATCGGAATATCCCCACGAGGTCGACTCGAGGTGTTGCAGCTGCATCAGGCACATCGCAATTAACTGTGATGCGATATAAGCGAAGTCAAGAATTAAGGACCTACGAATAGCAGAAAGTGCCTGACCGGTCGAAAGCAAAAGAAAAAATAGCGAAGACGCGGGCTCGAAAACTGTGTGACGATTGCGTAACCAAGTTCGATGTCGTGATTCTCGATGATAAAACCTACTCTAAGGTGGACTTCAAGCAGTTGCCTGGGAATGTCTATTTCACCACAAACAATAAGAATGGAACACAAAGAAAATACTCCGAAGTGAAATATACCAAATTTCCAAAACATATCATGGTTTGGCAAGCTATTTGCTCCTGCGGTTTGCGGAGCAAGGCGTTCATTACGACAGGAACAATTAACTCTAGAATTTATATAAAAGAATGTCTGCAAAAACGCTTTATACCATTTATTGAATAGCACAAAGGAGTAGTTTTATTTTGGCCAGACCTAGCGATAAGCCACTACTCCAGGTCAACTATGGAATGGTATGAAGGAAATTTTGTCACGGTGGTCCCAAAAGAGGCAAATCCTCCCAAATGCCTGGAACTTCGGCCTATTGAAAGATATTGGGCTGTAATGAAGCAAACAAGAAAAACAAACAAAGTTTGCAAAAATGATGTACAGTTCTGAAATCGATGGAAGCAAGCCTATGTAATAGTCACCGAATGTATTGTCCAGTCTCTAACTAAGAACGTTAAGAAAAATTAAAAAAAATTTGTAAGCACTAATTATATTTCATCAAATTTTCTTGTGAATTAGAGTTTAGGAAATTTATAAGAAACTGTAGTTTATTTTAGTAAAATCAAACTATTGCTTTTTTTTAATGTGTCCTTAAAAATTCTAAATTTTTTCTGGTTCACTCCTTACATGAAAGTTTTTATGCTATCAATTTGTCTGCTCCTGAATATTTAGTTCATGTAATTATGTGCGAAATACCAGCGGAAATGTACAAAAGCATTTTGGAAGTACTTTAAAAGAATCCAGCCTTGTAAAGTCTTGTGTGTAGTAATTTAAATGATGTTTTATATCATTTCGAAAAAAATAATTCGAACGGCATTTTAATTCAAAAAAATTTGATCGCATTGTGAGTTGCAAGTTTATTTTCCTTTAACTTTCGAAACGATTTAATGGATAACACTGTATATTGATGTTTCTTACTAGATACCTTAGATTGATGAAAAAGAAGACAGAACAAGTTGTAGCGTCTAACGAAGTTTCGTACACTGTGAATAGTTCTCTCGGATAGATGTAGATTTTCGTAAATTTTTGACTGTAAATGGTCTTCTCTGCCAGATCTCCTTAATTGTCAAAGAATAAGTTACCTAGTTCTCCTTATTTTTCAAACTGGGATTCCCTTACTTCCAGAACGTGTTGGAACTTCTAACGAAGTTGCGTAGACTGTGAAGAGTTCTTTCGGCTAGATGCCGTAGATTGTTGTAGAACTGCTGACTGTGAATGGTTTTCTCTGCTAGAACTCCTAGAATGTTTTAGAAGAAGATACTCTGTTCTCGTCTCTTCCTAGGCTCAGATTCCCTCACTGACAGTACAAGTTTAAACTTCTGATGAAGCTATTTAAACTGTGAACTGTGAAACTGTCCTCTCGGCCCCAATTCTCCATTGCTCCTAGAGGTGTAGGACAAATGTATAGAAGATGAAGTACATTTTCTTCCTCTGCTTCATCTGCAAAAATCCTACAGAAATGTTTTGGAAACAGTACTAATGTTTTTGATTAGGTACCAGTCAGACAGTGAGCACCAAACATGGTCCTCAGGGGCTATATTTTTAAAAGAAAAATTCTCTAGAAAGACAAAGTTTTGAGCAGTTACATATACAAATTCGGTATAAAGTTGTTTTTTCTTTAACATAATACAGTTTTAAAACTATGAGATAGATCACACAAGATAGAAGTTAAGCAAAAGGTCTCTTCTCAATCAAATCTTTGTACCAGAAGGACAGAAGGACTTAGTGAGCGTCGGACTCACTTGGGAATATTTTCTTTAAATTAAGATCTACTATTGGTTTATAATAATTCAAATTTATTAAATTAAACCATGGTTTTAACAATTCATTCGTAAGTTTTTTGAGGATATGTAAAAATTAAACAAAATAACACAAATTGTAGTATGAAAAAAATTTGAATTAATTAAACTTGAGCTGCAAATTGAGCTCCAATTGAAATTAATTACAATGTCTGTTGAGACATGGAAATCGATTGGCGTACTTACATGCGACTTGTTCGTGAGGCTGGCACAAAAAATTTCCACGAATTAAATTCACGGCACACAAATCAAAACAAAATCGTGTTTGCTTCCTTCCTGGATGTCAGAAAATCATTCAGCGCCGTCGATCACATACAAATTTTTCGTATATTTCGTTTGATGGTTAATTTATATTTTCCTTCAAACTTTCAACTGCACAATTGTGGTGTGTTGTTTTTGTTGACTATTGTTGTTGGTTTTCGTTTTATTGTATTATTTGCAGCAGCAGTATTTTTTGTAGTAGCGAGCAATTGACGTTACACTTAAAGCTGTTAGCATGGAAAACTAAACGAAGAGCAAAAATATAAAAAAAAACACAACAAGTTAAAAATAGCAGAAAAAACGTGTGCAGCAAGAAAATTAGCAACAATTGTTGCATTGGCAACATTAACGATTGCAGTCTGGCGAAGAGTAGCAGCGATTTTTGTTTTTCGTGTATGTGTGTAGATGTGTGTTAGTGTGTGTGTGTGAGTGTGCTGTATTTTTAGCGTTTGCATTGGTTTGTTTCTATTTTCTGATTTTTCAATTTGCGTTGATTTAATGCAATTAAAAAAAATGCGCGTGCAACTTGCAACAGCAACAGCAGCATCGGCAACAATAGCAGTCGACGTTAGGCGGCGGCTGCAACAAAACGTGAATGCAGCCAATGTGGCGTGTCAGCCGGCTCGGACGAAGCGTTGCTCTTAGCATTGAATGAATGTGTTGCCACTGTTTCGACTGTTCGGTTGTTGTTGTTGTTGCACTAATTAATTGGATTTTCTTGTTGTTGCAGTTCGCCTAATGTTGCTCTTGCTTTTGTTGTTTTAAATATTGTAAGCCGTTGTTTTTCCTAAATTTAATGTTAAAATTAATTTTCTTACATTTTTGCAGAGTTTTTTTGCGATTGTTTGCGTGTGTATGATTTTTGTTATTGTTGTTGTTTTGCAATAATTAATCGTGCGGACTTTTGAGTGTTTTGTCTGATAAGCAAATATTTATTTATTTATAAAATTTGCAAAAAATGTTTTTCAAAAAATCGATTGCATGTCTATAAATATTCATGCAATTAACAATGAACTTATTTTTAAACTTTTTATTTGGTTTTTTATATTTTTTTCTTCAAGTATTTATAATTGGAAAATCTTCGGTGACTTTTGAAGCCAAAAATTGTTGAAGCCAAAAATTGTTGAAGCCAAAAATTAAAAAAAGAATTATGAAAATTAAACAAAAGTATGTACACAAATGACGATAACCCTTGAAAACTTTATTTTTTATATTTTTTCTTCAAGTATTTTAAAGTTGGAAAATCTTCGGTAACTTTTATTATTTACGAAGCAAAAAATTAAAAATTAAATAAAAAACAGAAAATACCAAATACAAAAATACTTTATTTTTAGACTTTATTTTTTTTGTTATTCATTATTTTTTTAACTTTTTATTATTTTTGGAGTTTTTATTATTAATATTAAAATTCAGTTCATTTCAAGAATAAAAACATTTAAAGTTGTCATATTGATATTAAAATATTATCATTATTTTTCAGAGAATATTTTTCTTACAGATTTTTATTTTTTTGCGACCTTTGCTACAGTTTCTAAAGCATATTTTTGAGCTTTGTTTAAATTGCAAGTTTGTCTGTTACAGCAGTTTTTAAAAATATATCACAATTATCTGTGAACTATGACCTATGATATACTCGCAAAATCAGAGGCCAAATATAGTAAAACTGCAGTTTTAGTTTTTCTCTCTGAGGTAAGGATTTTGTTTTTAAAAGGACTTTGAAATTTCAAGAACATAAATATTTCAAAAAATTATTTATTTAACAAATTGAGCGCAGTAAAGAATATCAATATGGGTATCAAATAATGGAGAAAATCTCTTAGAGTTAAAAAAAATAAATTTTTTGGTGCCAGAGGATGAGTAGGTTTTATCTTTGAATATCCTTAAACATTTCCAATAGCAATCTTTTTTTAATATATCATAAGTATGTAGTATATGTCACAAGTATGTAGTACATATATGTATGTCACAAGTAAGTATGTATAGGTATTAGTAATCACATCCGCGAATTTCGTCCTTTCAACTTTATGAGTTTAGGATTTATTTAGATGTTAATTAAGGAGAAGTATTAAAGATTTTGTATACACCTCTTAAATGATATAATGCTTAAAACAAAATTTTAGTGAGTTGAATCCTATCTCGCACACAACTCTTTTTCAGAAACTCTTAATGAAACTTTAAAAAAAATTTAGAAAAAACAAAACATTAATTAATATATTTTGGAAACCAGCTTTTCGACTAAATTGTTTATTTTAAGTTTTCAAAATAAAAAGATGCCAGTAAGTAATATGTATGTAATTCCTCAACATTTTCATTTTCTATTATTTTTATAGACAAAAAAATTAATTCAATTAATTTCATACTAAATTCTTGCTTATGGATAGAAACTTATTTTTTATCTCTAAACCAATAAAATTAGAAGAATACAATTTTGAGATATTAACTACAGAGCGAGATCCAAAACATTTATTTTTTTCAAAAGGATTCGTTACAAAAACTTCAAGGATATCGAAGGATACATATTTGAAATGATCTTATTGACATATTTTGGTCCACAAAATTTAAAATAGAAAATTTAGTGAAATGGCGACAATTTTCCTCTTTTATTTGATACCCAAATCATCATCGTAGAACAACCGCAAATATTTAAGAAAATTCTTTGAAATGTATTTGTCCTTAAAGTTTTAAAGTCCTTTTCAAAGGACAACGGATCAGAAAATGAAAAACTGAGTATGCCATATTATTATGAATGACCTCTAGTTTCACGCCTATATCAGTTTTTTGATGGGTCTTGACAAAAGCGGTTTTTTTATATAAACAATTAAATACGGAATAATATTAAATTAAACACAACACAGGTCGATATCGCGACCAATCAATCGGCCGAACACCGCCCTAAACACACAAAGGAACCAATTTATGAGTGCAACAACAATGCAATACGGTCAAATTTGCAGGCAAAGATGGCGCCACGGGCACTCAACGGGCGTGTGACTGCCATTCGTTGCGCAGCGCAGCGAAGTCCGCTGCCGGACGAGAGACCAGCGGCGACGGCCGAACTGTGCGTGCAGCGTGTTGGACAGATAGCGCACGCATTCGCTGCAGTTTAATCGCGAATTTCTCGATTTTTTCACGCTTGTTGCGCCGCTGCAGGTCTGCCATTTTTTTTCGTCTTGGCTCGCTTCGCTGTGCGCTCTCTCTTTGCTTTTGTCATGCCAACTGTGCATACTTTGAATGCGCTCGAACCTATGCGGCCATAATGCCAAGTGAACCACTGTGCGAGTGTGTACAAGTGTGCGTGTATGTGTGTGTGTGTGTGTGTTGAGCATAATTGCTCATGCAATGCGCAATGTATCTGCAAACACCATCATTTCAATTCACTTTTTCACTTTTCCATTTATTTCAACTGATTTTTTCTACTTTTTTTTATTTTCTTCTACGCTTTCGGCGTAAATAATTTAAAAAATGTAAAGCGACCAGCAGCATAAACACGCTGAATGATTTATGAAAAGCGAAATGAAAAGCGTGTCCAAAACTGCGTTCGCGCTTCATTCATAAAACGCTGAAAGTGCATAAAAACAACAAAAATTTTGCAAGCGTCGTCACACCGTTCGGGCGTTAATTTCGAATGAAAGGCAGTCGGGCAAACAGGTGTCGCAGCCACATTACGCGCCACACCAGTCACCAGCCACCGTCCATCGGCCGACCGACATTTCGTCCACCCACCCAACCCGACAGCAGTTCAAACCCAAACTTCGCTTAACTGTTGGCGATTTTTTATGCAAATGCATTTTTTTTCAACTATACTTTGTTGTTGTTGCTATTGTGCATAGTTTTTTGTTTTGTTGTTTGTTTTTGCAATATGTATTTGTTTTCTATACCAGTTTTTCAACTTTTTTTTCAATTGACTTTTTCGATTGATTTGCTTTTGAATGAATTTTACTTTTTTACTAAACGGAACGTTTTTTGCTATTTTTGTATTTATACTTTTTTTGTTATTATTTCTACAAATGTTTTACAATTTACTAGTGTCCGACCGAAACCACTTTTTGGGCCGAAACCGAAACCGAATATTCGGTTTCTTTTTAATATTCGGCCGAAACCGAAACCGAAACCGAAACTTTCTAGTTGAAATAAAAATCACCATATCAAGCACTTTTTTCAACAAACGAATTTTACATTAAGTAAACAAAGAACAAACAAACAAACATAGCATAAATAAATAAATACTTATTCATAAAAACAATTTATTCATTTTTTAAAAACGTAAACAAGAAGAAATCACCCTTTCGTCCTTACTCGATAATATTCAAAATTAAATAATTTAATATTATATGCTAAAAAAAGAAGTTTGTTTACATTGCTGGCATCTAAATTACTCCTCCTTTTACTATATATCTGTTACACAATAAAATGTAAAAAATATTCTAGAAAGTTTCGGTTTCGGCTATTCGGCCATTTTTTGGCCGAAACTGAAACCGAAACCGAAACCACTTATTTGGGCCGAAACCGAAACCGAAACCGAATATTCGGTCGGACACTACAATTTACTTTTTTTATTTATTTGTTTTGTTGTTGATTTTAGTTGTTTGCTAAATATTTTTGTTCCTATTTAAGTTTATTGTGATTTGAGTTTTTTTTTGTTTGTCACACAACATTTCTGGCATTTGTTATTGTTGTTGTTTGCTTTTAACTCATAGGAAGTTACTATGGAATTTCAGTTGAAATATAACCAAACGTGTGCATGTATGTATGTGCATACATACTTGCTTGCTTGCTTAGTAGAAACGCCAAAGTTAAGAACTTCAAACCTTCGTTTGTATGGGAGATACCCTCTGGTGGAATTTTTTGGAACTATAGTAAATTTTGTATTTTTTGCACTGACCAATGTTGTCCAATGTTCTTAGAATCATTTCAATCAGTTTAGTAGTTTTTTAAATACGATAATTCTTCAAATACTTAATTGCAGGTGGAAAGCTTTTTTCATAGAAAACAGTCAGTTTTGTATGGCAGCCTCTTTAAGAATTGGAGATAGAGTGTAGATATGTTTGAAAGAAATATTTGAAACGAAAAATTAATGGGGGTCAGTCTTACATTTCATACGTCTGGGATCTCATACATACATCTCATACATCACACATCTGAGAGCAGTGGGAGCGCGATTTATAAAAACAATACTTTTGTATGGTACCCCCCTTAAGAGTAGCAAATAGAGGGTGGGTATGTTAAAAAGAAATATTTGAATGGAAAAATTAATGGGAGTCAGTCTTACATTTGATACGTCTAGGAGCCATCTGGGAGCAGTTGGGGCGCGTTTTATAAAAACAATAATTTTGTATGGTAACCCCATTAAGGGTTGCAGCTAGAGTATAGGTATGTTTGAAAGAAATGTTAAATATTTAAAATAAGTGAAGGTCAGTCTTACATTTCATACATCTAGGGGCCATCTGAGAGCAGTGGGAGAGCGATTTATAAAAACAATAGTTTTGTATGGTAACCTTATTAAAGGTTGAAGATAGATCATAAGTATGTTCGAACGAAATATTCAAAATGTAAAATAAGTGGGGTCAGTCTGCGATTTTAACCCTCTAAGAGCAACTTTTAAGCGGCTCTCAGCAATGATAAAGGAAATGCTCGACTAATGGTCGAATCATAGTTGCAGATTATAAAAAACTTTGGTGTTTAACGACCCTCGTAGCTTAGTCATTGCCACATTTGGATTTCTATTAAAACCGAATCAAGTAAAAAGCCATTTTTTTTAACAAAAACCAACAACATCAAAAGAAACATTAGCCACAGCCAAACTTCCAACTAATTCGCGCTCAAAAAAACAGCATTTACATTGTTGGAAAATTTTGCCAAAAAAAAGAAAAACACAAAGTCCAAAGCAACGAAAAAAATTGCCAACAATGAATCACGAATTCCATATTTTTAGCCGAACATAGACAACAATAGACAAACGACAAACGGAGCCAACAACAAAAGCCGAAACATGCGGCCGCTCACTGGTGGCGGTGGGGCGTGTTGTCTGGCGGCTGGTGCCAGCAAACATTCGATTCGCAAAGAATAATAAATTAACACGCTTGTTATCGCGCGCCACCAGTTTCCCGCAACCGGGTCCAAAAAAATTTAATAATTCAGTAAACAGAAACATTCATCCGCACAACTAATGAAAAGCAAAGCAACAACTAAATTAAAAAATCAACCGCTTTAAGCCGTCGCGGCGGCGGGCGCGTTCGGTGCGAACGTGCGCCAAACTGAGCGCAAAAGCCAAAGACGCGGACGGAACAGGAGCGCAGACCGTGGCGTGACGGCACAGCGCGCACTGTGTCGATGTGTGCGTAGCCATGTTCGCTTCAATACTTTAACAATGCGTCGAGGAAAATATTCAACACATTTGTTTTAGTTTTTGTTTTATTTATTTTTTACACATAAAAAATGCGCAAATTCCAGTTTTTTTCAGTTTGTTTAGTTTTGATTTTTATTGTTTGTTTTCTTAGAAGTTTATTTTGCAGTTTTCTTTCAATGCGGCAATTGAATTTGTGCAAATTTTATGGATAAACTAAAAGCATAAGGAAACCATAAGAATAACTGTTTTGTAATTTTTTTTCCTAAGAAAAATTATACCAAAAATTAGGTTTTACCAAAATATTTGGTAGTTTTGTATCACTTTTGTTCAAGTGAATTCATAAAAGTGATAACAAAACGAAATCTATAAAATCTCTGCTTTTGTTTCTTCGAGTTTTATTGTCCAATTGGACTGTCACAATTCTTGAATTTGTTAGGTTTAAGCAAAATTAGTTTTTATTCAAACAAAGATCAACATTGAATATTGTTGAAATATTGACAGGAATAAATTTTGGAGGGATTTTATCATTAAGGTGTCTTCCCATTAGTACTTACGGGAAACTATCTGATGAAGTTTTAGTTTATTTTGCTGCCTGGATCACATTTTGTGCCCTGATAGCCAGGTTCGTTGATCCAATTAGAGATTGTTTCAACATAAAATTTGATTTTATCATTAAGGTGTCTTCCCATTAGTACTTACGGGAAACTATCTGATGAAGTTTTAGTTTATTTTGAGTAGCTGCCTGGATCACATTTTGTGCCCTGATAGCCAGGTTCGTTGATCCAATTAGAGATTGTTTCAACATAAAATTTCAAACGTGCCTTCAGTATGTTCAATTGACATTGATTCGGTTAGGTTATGGTAGCTGCCTCTGCAAGAGACACACTCGAAGGCCTAAGAGGACCATTGTGATACCACATATTTCATAGAATATTTGAGAATAGAATATCTTCAATGGAGTAAGAACGTCCGATCAACGAGACCAGCCTGCAACTGAATTAGGCGTTGTTAAAGTTATGAACGGCTAAGATGAGCTCTAGTAGAGCCCTCATTGAAAGAGCATCCGTTCCGTTTAGGAGTTGTTGAAATAATGAACGGGTAAGACGAATTTCAGTAGAGCTTGATTGCTAAATTGGAAATATTCTTCCAGGGGTAACGAAGAACGACTGGCCAACGAGACAAGGCTTAGACTTGAGTCTTGGTTCAAAGATAATAACAGAAGTTTAGCTTAGGAGTTGTTAAAGAAATGATGGGCTAAGACGAACTTTAATAGAGCCTTAACTGATAAGCTTGAAGTCTCCTTCAAGGGTTATGTAAGAACTTTCGGCTAACGAAGTCAGGCTTAGATTCAGCTTGGTTCAACGATATATCAGAAGTTCAGTTTAGGAGTTGTTAACTTAATGATTGGGTTTGATTGGAATTTAATTTTGTTTTCTTGACTTGACCTCATTTTATTTTGTTTTATTTTATTTTATTTTATATTATTTTATTTTATTTTATTTTATTTTATTTTATTTTACTTTATTTTATTTTATTATATTTTATTTTAATTTGTTTTATTTTATTTTTTTTATTTTATTTTATTTTATTTTATTTTATTTTGTTTTATTTTGTTTTATTTTATTTTACTTTATTTTATTTTAATTTATTTTATTTTATTTTATTTTATTTTATTTTATCTTATTTTATTTTGTTTTATTTTATTTTATTTTATTTTATTTTATTTTATTTTATTTTATTTTATTTTATTTTATTTTATTTTATTTTATTTTATTTTATTTTATTTTATTTTATTTTATTTTATTTTATTTTATTTTATTTTATTTTATTTTATTTTATTTTATTTTATTTTATTTTATTTTATTTTGTTTGATTTTATTTTATTTTGTTTCATTTTATTTTATTTTATTTTATTTTGTTTTATTGTAGATATTCTAACTAGTTTTTTCTTATTTTATTTCATTTATCAGTTTTTATTTTTATAATGAGTTTTTTGCTAAAAACGCTATAAAATAATTGAAAATCGTAAACAAAATTAAAAAAAAACTTAAAAAATATTAACACAAATATTTTTGAAGTTTTTTCAACTTTATTTTTTTTATTTTGTATTTTTTTCTGTTCTAATTTTTATGTTTTATATTATTTAAAAAAAAAAAATTATTTAATTTAAAGTTTAATTTTTTTTCATTTTATTCTGCAAGTTTTAGTTACATTTACCGTTACTATTTTTTGTGTTTTTATTTTATTTACCGTTTATTTTATTTCATTCCCATCAGTTAAAGTTTTTTATTATTTTTTTTTACTGTTTGTTAGAAACACAAAAACCTTGTCCAGATTTTTTGCGCTTTTCTGTACCCACCATGTTTTTTTCTGTTTTTTCTTTTACTTCAGCATTGTTTGCTTGTGCACCTTTTCAACATTTCGACAGCAGCAAATTGAGTGTCAGAAAAACAACAACAACAACGGCAAAACAATAAAGATCCGTTGATTGTGGCTGCCCAAAAAGAATTCAAACAAAAAGATACAACAATGCGCGAACAAAACAAACTATATTTAAAAAAAAAAAAACAAAAATAAAAATCAAATTTAACAATTCTGTGCTAAAGTTTAATTGAGTGGGTTGGTTGGTTGGTTGTGGTGGCAACTGTTGCTTTGGTCGCCGTTGTGCTTATTTCATGTTATTGCTGCTTTTGTTATTATTATTTTTTGTTTTTTGTTGTTGTTGTTGATATTTCAGCTACACAACTGGCTGCTACATTTGCCACAACTTGAACACTTACAACAACAACAACAATGCATCAATCAAAAACGCACCAGAATTACAACTACAATAACATGAAAAGCGCAACTTGAAAACTTTGCCGGTCAACGCTCGAACGGCGGCCCAGCGTGCAATTGGCGCAACGATGGGCAGAAATCAATTTTTGGCCAACACAAAACGAGCAACAGCCAAAAGCAACAACAGAAGCAGAGGGCAACGAAGCCATTGAAGCCATCGAAGCGACTTTTGGCCATGCAACCACACTCAGCGGCGGCGCATTATTGTTGCTTGTTGCTGTTGCTGCCACAAAAAGGAGCCGACCGCAGTTGGAAGTGCAAAGCAAACCGAAACGATAAAAGTGCACATAATTCGACTTTTCGCACTATGCAATTATTATTAATTTATTATAAAAATTGTTTTCAAGCATTATTCACCCGCAATTTGAATTAGTTGCTGGCAATTTAACGTGGCTTTTGCAGAAAGCGGCAACGGCAACGACAACGACGACGGCGACGACGATGCGGACGCGCGTTGCTTGTGCTTTCCAGTTGTTGAAATGCGGCTGCTAGTTGTTTGTTGTTGTTGTTGTAGTTGTAGTAGCAATGAAGCTTCTTACATTTTCTTTTGGCCGTTGGAATTTCGCGCAATGCACATTTATTTTTTATTTATTTTTTTTATTGCCTCGACCAGCGATTCGGCTTTGTTGCCAAGTTAATATTTTTAATATTTCTCTTATTTTTTATTTCTTGTAAACGTCGAAAATTCACTCAACTAAACTACACGCATGCGCATTGCTTTGCGTTCGTTTTGGGCTAAAGTTGAAGAAAATTCACTTCACTTGTTTCTTTTTTTCTATATGGTGTGTTGCGTGCGTGTGTGTGTGTGTGTGTATATGTGTGTGTATGAATTTCACAGCCCAAATACTCAACACGACGGCAACATTGTTCGGTGCGACGACAATTTCGCTGAACTGAAACGCTTGAAATCTCGCAACTAACTAAAAGCGAGCGGCGAGCGTGTTCGCTGACGGCTGTTGTTGGCCCGGCCGCGGTGCGGGCCAAGCGCCGTCAATCGTTTCGCTTGGCGCTGCTCGGTTGTGGTCGCAGTCAAACCGTAACTAACATAAACAGCAACAACTAAGCGAATGAAAGATAAGCAACAACAACAACAACCACTACGTCCATAGCTGGAGAGTGCCAAAAGCCGCTGCAACAACAAATGCCAACAACAACAAACACCATCAATGTCCATATTGGCCAGAGCAGCAAACGCTCGCGCACAGGTTGACAAGTTCAAGTCTCAATGTTAGCGGCGGCCAACAGCCACAGCGCCAAAGTTCGATGCGCATTAAGTCGAGTGACTAAAACAAAAAAAAAACAAACGCCAATGCAGCAACTACAAAAGCCAAGAGACGACAGCAGCAGCACCGCTTAACGCATTGTCAGCGAGCCAATTACAAAAACTACAACAGTCATGCATGTGAAAAGTTAGCAGCTGCATTTGAGCCGCAAAACCGGCATTTAAGCGTCAGCCAAGTTGGTTACGGTTCCCTCCAACTCGAACTCCAACTCGAACGCGCCTTCAAACCGAGCTTGAAATTTAAGCCAAAGCCGTACTTATGTCGCGGTCGCCACTGTACGCTTCCAGCATGTTGCATGCAATTATTGTTGCTTCAAGTACTTGAAATGCGTGTGGCAGGAGAGGTGGGGAAATCGCCACAACAACAACAAAGCAACGTGCAAAATTGTTGTTGTTGCTGTTGTTTGGTGTAAGTTGGCCTGGCAACGCAAAATCAACAATTTCCAGTCCATTGGCAGCTCGACTGCGACCGTCGCCGCCGCCGCCGCCGCCGCTGACTTTCTGCTTGCGGCCGACTCTCGACGAACGTCAGCCATGGTTTGGCCGCATGGCAGTTGGCAATTTTTCTCTGACGTTTTAACTTTTCTTTTTTGTCGCCCCCACCGTGCCCCGGTTTTACACTTTTCGCCATCACAGACAAATGTGGCACTGTTTGTTATTTAGTTGTTGTTGTTGGTGTTTGTTGCATGCGCCTATTTGTCTTGGCCAGTTTTCTTTACACGAAAATGAAATTCCATATTTGTGGATTTCTTGTTAATGCCATCGTTGTTGTTGTTGCTTTTATTTGCCTTGTTAAGCGGCTGTGTCGATGCTTTTTGGCATTTCCGTCTTGCACGCTGCTTCGCCTTCGCTTCTAACCTGGTCTTTATGTTTATTTAATGTTGCTGCTAATACCTTTTGTTGTTGTTTTCTTTTTTTGGCGTTTAATTTTTGGTTTTTTATTTTGGCATGGCTAATAGACCGGCTCAAGTTTTTTGTCTTCCCATTTACGTTGCCGTAGTTGTTGTTGTTGTTGTTCGCGCGTCTATTTCGTGCGCGTGTTTTTTTTATTACACTTTGTTCATGTTGTTGTTGTGCCTTCAGCAACTAAGAATGTGACTCATCGTCGAAATTATGTCAGGAATGTCGGCAATGTTGGGAATCCGATGTTGTTTGGTTTTGCTTTGTTGAAATTTTTGACCTTTTTCGAATTTACATTTCCATTGAAATTGAAAACGAAAATGCGCGCACACACACTCGTCCATACAAATTAACATACATACATACATACATATGTGTATGTATGTGTATATTGTTTGTCGGAGCGTAATCGCAATGCGTGTTATTGTTGCCACGTTACCGCATTTCTGTGAAGGATTTGTTGTGGTTCATTAGATTGTTGGCTGTTTTAAAGTATTTGGATTCTTTTTCCATGGAATCGTTTTGATGTTGAGCCACAAAATTAGTTGATTCTATGTGCCTCAGTCGTGCAGCACTGATTGTTGTGGCGTTTTATGGTTATCGAAAGAATTGGGATTCACATATTCCAGCCAACTTCAAAGTACACGAAACAATATTTTTTTGCTCTGCTCTGCTGCTGCTGAATCGCAAACGGGTTACTGTCTCTCCTGAATCGCAGGTAGGTGATATTAGGATGATTAGATTACTTAAGAGATGTATGCATAGACCCGGAGACCCTGTTGAGTCCATTATTTTGTATCCGACGCCCTTTCACGACGCCCTTGGTTTGGGTGCCCTATAGATCCAAACGGTGCCTTTTGAGTCCATTATGATCGTATTTATTGGATCTGATGCCTTTCCCTATTTTTCGAGCTCCCTATAGATCCAGATGGAATCTCTTCAGACCGTTGCGATTCTATTTAAATTGGGTTCTTATTTTTTGGGTTCCCCATAGATCCATATGGGGCCTCTTGAGTCCATTGTGATTCCATTTAGTTTGTATCCGACGCCTTTCCCTATTTTTTGGGTTTTCTATTAATCCAGACGGGGTCTTTTAAGTCAGTTGCGATTTGATTTATTTTGGATCCGATGCCGCTCCCTATTTTTTGGGTTCCCTATGGATCCAGACGGGGTCTTTTATAAACCACTTGGCCTTGGCGAGTAAATTGTGTAAATCAGATCCAGACAGGGTCTTTTGAGTCCATTGTGATCCTACTTGTTTGCATCTGATGTCTTTTCATATTTCTCGAGTTCTCTACGGATCCAAATGGAGTCTTTTAGGTCTACCTTTGATATTTTTTAGGTTCCCTATAGATCCAGGCGGAGCCTTTTGAGTCCATTGCGATCCTGCTTGTTTTAAATCTGATGCGTCCCTATTTTTCGAGTTCTCTATAGATCCAGATGGAGTCTTTTAGGTCCATTGTGATCCCATTTAAATTGGAGCTGATGACTTTTCTTATTTTTTGGGTTCCCTATAGATCGAGATAGGGTCTTTTGAGTCCATTGCGATTCCATTTAATTTGGATCTGATGCCCTTCCCTATATTTTACTTTACCTATGGATCCTTTTGGGAACCATTTGGTCTTGGCAAGGAAATTGTGTGAGCGTCTGTGCTATTGTTGCAAGTTCATCAAAGAACCTGGCCTCATAGCTACTTTCCTGGCTTTCTTGAATCACAGCATTGTTCCGGTTTTTCTTTGGAAAACCTGGATTTTCCAGCTTTTCCTAACTACCAGATCATTCTCCTCGCTCCATTTGTGACATTATTGTTCACTCTGATACCCAATGGAGGGTTATAGAAAGTGGTAGTAGTTTCATAGATGCGGTTAGGTTAGGGATGCTTAGATAGGCCAGTGTAGTGACCCGTTGTGTTACCACAAGAATGGATTACAAATTTTATATATTTATAAATAAATATACATATATTTTATATATATTTTATATATTTTATATAAAATTACTAATTTTGTCTTTCCAATCATTGTGTTTAGGTTTTTCACAAGAAAAAGTCCAAATGTGAGTTGTCTTCAATGCCCGCCCAACTTTACTAGAAAGGCGTGGCATGGCAAAGAAATATTTTATTAGAAACCCAATACATCTAAATATAATCTAAAAAAACTTAAACTTCAGATTGCGCAGGTTTATCGTAATAAAAAATCTGCAGACATTAATAATTTCTATGATGCGTTAACGAATCAAAGGTACAAAATGGGTTAGTAGATTTGAACGAATTTTATTATAATGCAAAATTTGTGTGATATTTTTTTAATCGTTCTGTGTCGACTTTATACTAATTTTGTTTTTTTCGAATTTTTAAAGAATTTAAGAAAAAAGTCTATATATGAGGTTTTTTTCTATGTCTGCCCAGCTTTAATAGGGAAGGCGTGGCAAGGCAAACTAATATTTTATAAGAAAGCCAAAAGATTTGAGTGTAATATTAAAAACATAAACTTTAGATTGCGCAGGTTTGTCGTAATAAAAAAACTGCAAACATTAATAATTTCTATGAATTGTTAACGCATCAAAGGTACGAAATGGGTTATTAGATTCAAACGAATTTTATTATAATACAAAATTTGTGTGATATTTTTCCAATCATTCTCTGTCAGTTTTATAAAAATCTGGTTATTTTTAGTGTTTTTAAAGAATTTAAGAAAAAAAAAGTCTGTATGTGAGGTTTTTTCTATGTCTGCCCAGCTGAAATAAGGAAGGCGTGGCATGCCAAAGATAGCTTCTGAGTGTAATGTAAAAAACATAAACTTTAGATTGCGGAGGTTTATAGCAATCAAAGAAAACTGTAAACATTTCTTATTTCTATGATTCATTAACAAATCAAAGGTACGAAATGGGTTAACTTCGTGGTAAACCAGGTTATTTTGTGTTTCCCACTCTATCAAACGCTGTTGGCATTCCAGTCAAGTCAGGAATTTATCCGATTTCTGGCCAATTTACTTCACTCCACTCCTACTCTCTTCAACTATTTTGAACTACAGTGAAACCCGCTTAAGTAACTAAGTACTTTCAATCTTAATTACCTACAAGCTATAGTAATCATTATTTGTGGACACTACTTATGCGCTATGTACGCTTAAGTTTTCAACCCTCAATGCTTAAGTTTTACTATATAAATAGAACGCATATTAAAAACGCCCCTTTCTGAAACCTGGCAACTCTAAAGCACTTCTAAATGCGCTTGTTAACACCATCGAAAGCTGATATTTTTTTATTCCAGCACATAATTCAAACGAATTAAGCGTTTTATAATGAATTCACAATTTATTTTTCCCATTTGTCAGATTCGCCGCAAACCGAATGTCGAGGTGGAGTGTAGAGGCGCGTGCCAAGCACGCCGCCGCTTGCCTTGCACACGCAAACGCGAACGCAGACAGCGCGTTGGCAGCGAGCGCGGCAGAACCATTAGACACTCGACTGCAAGCGGCTAAACTGCATTCCAGTGCGCGCCGAGTCGCAGCCGCGGCCGCTAATTCTCTTGAATGTAACCATAGGAAAAGAGCAACAATTGAAAATCGAAAGAAAAATAATAAATACGGGCGGGAAAAAACAAAACGAAATCATTTTATTGGGAAAGGTGGCCGAGCGCATGAGTCACACTTAAGCGAAGCCGCATGCTTGGCGCATGACTTATGGAGCGTTTATCTCGGCTGACAGCCGCAACCGCAGCGGTTCCATATCGATGGCGCGCCGCTTAATCATGGCTGCGGCACGTCAACCGTCAACGCCACCGCACGATCGGTTTGCGTATGCAGATGAAATTTGTTGGCAACTTTGACCGACGTGTTCGAGTTCAATCGATGCCATTGGCAAAACGCATAAGCAGACAACAATAAACGAAAAGACAGTGGCAAAGCGAACGACAGACGGACGGTGGCTGGCGGCGACTCCGATTGCAGCTGCAATCAGCGCATTTTTAGTGCGTTCATTCCTCCCGCGCTTGTTGCAATTTCCTGCTTGTTTCAGCTGATGGTAGCTTTTGCCATCGAAACAATAACAACAACAACAATACTGCCAAGTTGACATTTTGAATTTATTTCTGCTGCTTCTTTGTGCGCCAACGCGCCACTCGCTGTCGTTCTTCGGCGTATCTTTTTTGCATAAATTTGTTAATTGCACAAAGTGTCAAGCGCGTTGTTGTTGTTTTTGCATGCAGTCGTTGTTGTTGGCAGTTTCGCTGTAACACTGATTTTGCTGCTGTTAGCCAACTCCAGCACACACACACACACAGACGAACGCACGCGCTTCTTGCATATTTCCGTTACAATCGGCTGACATTCAATACGACTACTCTGTGTCAATTCACTCTGCCTCGCTTCGCTTCGTCCCTCACCACAATCCACCAATTCGTGTCAGCATTGCCGTCGCATTGTCAGCATTGTGACAAGTTTATGTCGCTGAGGTCATTGTACGTTGTCGCCAAACTTCAGCAACAATCCGCAATACAAATACAAAAACCAACCAAAATAAATCAAAACAAAACCAAATAAATGCGTCTGCAAAAATAATATAAAAAAAAAAACGTAGAGAGCAGCGGCGAAGTATCGAATTGTAACGCAAGCGGCCAATAAAAGCGCTGATTGTGGTAAAAAAGAATTTCGCAAAATGTCTTTTAAAGTATGCAAATTTTACAACGCTGTGTTGTTGTTGTTGGTGTTCGCTGTTGCGTTCCGGTCATAAAGTGCGCGCCGAATGATACATCAGCGTTTTCAATTTTCGATGTTGCCAGCTGATGACAAGTTTTGTATTCGAACGCTTTCTTGCCAACTGAAGAGAAGTAGTAAAACTAAATTGTAATAGAAAACTGTATGTGTAGTGCCAGCAGTTCCTGAATTTTATGTTTTCATTTAAATAATCTGAAGTGAGTAACTTCAAAGATACAAAATGTCTACTGTTGCATTGTGTTTCTTTGCATAAATTTTCAACTCATTTTTTAAACCATTCGGTGCTGATTTTCAAACACTGAAAAATATGCATTGAATTACTTTTGATTTTGAATACTTTTTCCGAGTCTGAAGTCAATGGTATCTATTAATCACATTTCTCAGATTTTGATGGAAAAAAATGTCGGTAATTTTAATGTCAACCTGACACCAAAATCGAGCAATTTAATGCCCTGCGATTTCTTTCTTTGGGGTTCGTGAGATCTCTGGTCTATGCAGACAAACCACAAACAATTCCTGAGCTCAAGGCCGAGATCCAACGAGTCATCTGTAAGATGGAATCAAATCTATGTCAAAATGTCATTGAGAATCAATTAAGACCAAAGAGCGAGTGATACGTAGTGATACTCCAAAGGTCCTGTGATCAGAGCTACAGGAGTCATTTACCAGATATCGTATTCCATACTTAATCGTCAAATGCCGGCCTCGATTTGAAATTTTTGAAATTTGTGTTGCAACACATTTTAGAAAAAACAATGTTGCATGCACATTTGAAAAATGGGTGAAAAATTGGTATCACAATGGGCCTTTTAGGCAGCCACCATAACCTAACCCAACCTGTCCGCTGTCCAACCGGCACATATCCACTACAGTTATTTCTCATTTTCAGTGCTTTCACCAATGGGCCCATTAAATCATGTTTCTCCATACTCTTAACCCTCAGTTGGATCCGTTAGATTTTGATTTTCAGAAAACTGAAAAATACGTGTTGAATTATTTCTCATTTGAAGTGCTTTCAGTAAGTTTTACTGAAGTCAATAGGTCCATTAAATCATATCATTAATCATCTATACAAACTCTTAACCCATTATTGACTGTTTCAGATTTCCAGAGAGAAATGTTTTTACATTTCCACCATAACTTTAACCCATCGTTGACCTCGCACCTGGCAAATTATTTCTTATTTGTGTTTCAATTATTTAATTAATTTTTAATTTAAATAATTTTAATTTAATTAATTTTTTTTTAATTATTTTAATTATAACTGTTTTAATGAGTTTGAAATAAAAAACACCCATTAAATCATATTTCTTCAAAAAAATTGTTAACCCGTTGATCTGTCAGACTTTGATATCTAAAAATATTAAAACAACTTGTCTAATAAGTTTGCATTTCAAGTGTTTTTACCAAATCTAAAGTCCCCATTAAATCATCTCTCTCCATACAAACTCTTATCCCATTGTTGACCACCTAAGATTTCGTTCTTAAAAAAGCGAAAAGTATTCATCGAATTATTTCTCAATTAAAGTGATTTGACCAAATTGTAAGTCAGTTTAAGTCATAAAATCAGCTTTCACCATAGAAACCTATTGTTGACCCCTTCAGAGTTTGTTTTTAAAAAAGGAAAAAAATACTGTTTTACACAGTTTGATGTCAACCAACCAGGATGTCATTTCGGGGACTTCGGTAAACAACTTTTGAACCCACCACCATTTTAAATCATATTTGTCAGCCAAAGTTTTTGTTACTAGCAGATATTTGGGTTTGAGCCTCCAATGGATGTCACACAGATATTTGTATACAACAATAACTTTGACCTTGCACGAGCCCATTGTTATGTTAGGTAGGGAAGGGTAGGGTTTGCACTTCCACTCGGAGGCCAAAGTGGCCTCTTGTAAATCGATTTTTAAATCATTCTGGACCCAACTAATCAATTTCAATCCGGGGCAAACCAGTTCGACCTCTTAAGGAGAGCAGATTCGAGGTCCGGATGCAGGTTCGCCAGGATACTTGTCCCCACAGTTACATGACATTTCAACTTGCTATGTGTGCATATGTGACAGCAGTGACGCACGCAGGATTTCATTTTTGGGGCAATTTGCGTGCAACTTTGGAGCCCAATTCAATTCGAAACTATATTTTGTACCAGCAATTTTTGTACATATTTGGGGGGTTCAACCCCCCAAAACCCCTCTCCCCTGTGTGCGCCACTGTGTGACACATACAAACACATATTGAAAATTTATAACAGCATCTCGAACAGCTGTCGTTGCAAAACGCACATTGACATTCACACCTGAAAACCCCGACCCCGACCCCGACCCACACACACCGCACTGCAATGCAATCAGTTGCCAAATGGCCCGAGGGGCGAAATCGTCAACCGCAAACTGAGGCAAACTGTTGCTACTGCGAGTGCAACGGCAACTGCTGTTTGTCAATTTGTTGGCATCGTTGGCGGTGTCGCTGTCACTGTCGTCGTCGTCGTCGTTGCAATTGTCAATTTCCGTTAAAACTGCACTTGTGATTCCGTTTAAAATATGGAAAAAATCTTGAAAGGCGATATGCGTTGCATGATAAATCAATGCAATTCAGAAAATTCGTTTCGTTGTTACACGAAGCGTCGAACAACAACAACAACACCACGTCAAACCGAAAAGCCACAAAAACCTTTCAAATCTCACTGATTAGTTGTTGTAGCTTGTTTGTATGCATTGATGTTTAGGTGTAAGTATGTATGTTGGTTTCATATATTACTCGACATTACTACTAAGCAAAAAAAAATACAAAACAACAACAACAATTTCCATTTCAATGCAGCGCACTTGACGTTAGTTTCCGGAAGAATTTCCTTCGAATTGAAAATCGATATGTGCGACGCTCGCGGCCAACTAAACACAAAGCAAAGACGCAAATATAATCAACAAATCACAACAACAACAACAACACTATTACTAGATACACCGAGCACAAAAAAACATTGGCGATATAAAAAATGCTTTGCCGACACGATTTTGACAGCAGCGCAACGGCGAGGCGTTAAAACGTCTCATTTGCTGCCATGAAATTAATTTAAACGAAATTCACAAACGAGAACACATCAACAACAACAACACTAGCAAGTAATAGCGTAATCATAATAACAACCACAAACGACGGTGACAACAGTGGCTACGACAAAAAGGTAGCCAGCCAATATGCAAAGCAGCGCCATGAACACATTTTTGCATAAATTAAATCGATCCGTCCCGCGCGGCTCGGCGGCGATGAGCGTTGCGACTTGGCCGCTCTAGCAAAGATTTCCTGCGACACTGCGCACGTAAGTCGTCGCTAGTTGCTGGTCTGTTTTTTATTTATATAAAGGCGCATCGCTACCCGCCAATAAATCTCGCGTACCAGCTGCGGCTGCCGCTTGAGCTGCTTACGCGCCATTTGCTTTTAAGTGGAGAAGCCGCCGTGCACAGCCGTACGCGTTCTTTCGACTGTATTCGCAAGCGGATGTGTTGATTTGTGTATATTTGCGGATTTGGTTTTTAAATGCGCCTGCACTAAGAATTAGAGGCGGCAGTGTGTAGGCCAAGTTTCACATTTCGTTGTTGTTCCAAATTCAAATTGAGGCCATTAGTCTAGTCTCGACTTAAGGGAAGAATATTTTTGGCCATTCTTATGAATTTTGTATGGCGACAGTAAACGATTTTTTACTTAGTATTTTTATAGCATTTCATGCATGTGTCAAGTTTAAAAAATTTTACAAAACCCCAGTTTTAATGCAAAATTCACTGAGCTATAAATCCATCTGTATCAGGCCCTAACAAAAACAGCTCACAAAAGGACTTAAAATTGAAGGTTTTCCTTTCATTTGTTTAAATTTATCAAAAAAAATTGTTATGATCAACCCAACAAACGTTGTTTGTAAAGTTGTTTTTTCATTACAAGACACCTTTCGTTACAAAATCGAATGACACAAAATTTGATCAAAATGTAAATGTGAAAATAAATGTGTTGAGCAAGGAAAATCGTGGTATTTTCAAGTTTTACTTCCTAAAAGGCAAGACAAATATTTTTGCAGTATATGTTGACAACACGTGTACCATAACGATGGTTCAAGCAGTTTGGTTCAGGAAATGTCTGTGTCAAAGATGAACCTCGCTCGCAAAGATGAACCGCGGCCAATCACGGAACAAGTCGACGAAATAGTTGAAAAGTCTATTTCACATGCAACCAATCGATAGACTTCTCAGGAGCTAAACATTGATATATGACCAATGACTGTTTTCAACCATTTGCATTCCGCTGGATTGGTCAAGAAGCTCGATAATTGGGTGCCGCCAGTGTTGCCAGATCAGGAGATTCCCTCCTAGATTTAGAAGATTCTTGGCCTTTTAGGAGAATTTTTAGGAGGAAGAATTGTTTAGGAGAAAGTTAAGGAGATTTATATTTTATGTTAGGGGATTTTTCGAATCCTTAGTAGATTTTTGGGAGATTTTTGGATAACGTAGTATGATGTATTGGGATCACTGGCCACAAAACATATTTTGGCAGCTATTTTAATAGTCAAAACACCCAAACAAAAAAAAACAAAATTTGAAGGCTTACAAAATGTAAGCTCGTTCTATCTCGTTCTCGCTTATTGCTGTCACAATGAAATCCCGCCAAAAATGGCACTTTTTGTTTAATTTATTTGTTATATGTTTTGTTTCTGTTTCTGTTTTTGTTGTTAAGCTGAAGATGAATAAAAAACGGTTGCATTAAAAAAAATTATATGTACCTACCTATATACATATTTTTATAATTTCGAAAATTATAAAAAAATTTAGGAGATTTTTTTAACTTTGGGAGAAAATTTCAGTATTTTTTTTTAAGATTTAGGATAAAGTCATTTCAGGTATCTGGCAACACTGCACAAGGGATGGATGATTCCCTATGAGCTGCTCCAACCTGGAAGCAACAGAAGCAGCAAAGAGTATACGATTCAACACTTCCTGTGCCACTGCCCGGCTTTGCAGGAACGCCGACTCCGTACCCTGGGGTCAAGATTCCTAGCGGACCTGACTTGCGTGGAAAAAGTTGAAATTCGGATCTGCTCTCCTTTATCGAGAGATCGAACTGGGTTGCCCCGAACTGAGACTGAGATTGGTTATGTCCAGAACCATTTAAGAAGAGATTCACAATGGGCCAATTTGGCCTCCGAGTGGAAGTGCGCTCACACCCTTCCCTACCTAACCTAACCTAAGCGAAGCAATTAATAAAACGCGATCAGAATTGACCAAATCTCGTGACGTCTTTTTGTCCCTTTTTTGTTTGAAGTCGTCCCAGTTGTTTTCCCAAAAACCACAAAAGTTTTATGAGGATGAGATCATCGCTCTACCAGAAAGATGGCAAAAGACCATCAATAATAATGGACAATATTTTGATTGATTCTGTTTATTTGAAAAAAAAAATAAAATTGAATTTACTCGAAAAATACAGCATTAATTTTTCACCAACCAATATTTGACAAAAAACATAAATTTTCTCTATAATTCTCCCTAACTTCTCAAAATTGATTATCCAATCTTCACTTAAAAGTGTAAAGGATTAAATGATTAATTTGTTGAAATTTATGCAATTTCCATATATTTATGTATATTTTTTTTCATTACTTTTATCTTTCATTTTTAACCCTTTCGACCCCAAAGTTGCTTGAGCAACTTCACCTATTTGTCATCTTATAGCAAAAGCTACGATTGATTTATGGGTTAAATTAAAGTAGGCACCAACAAACTATTTTTTTTAGAAGTGAATTCAAAGCAGATTACAAAAACGATACTGTTACCTCCAAAATAATTTCCAATAATTTGCAGCGATATCAGGTAAAGTTTGTGTTCTAATTGAAGTCTACAAATTGGACGCATTTGATCAAAACCCTGTTTCTTTAATAATGGTTAGATAAAATCAAAAAGTGATCAAAAAATTTGGTATTTTTCCATAAATATTAAATAATTTTTTTGTAATTGAAAAATATTGATACAAAATTTATTTAACCCGTTTTAAGCTAAAATTGTTCAAAAGTAAACTAGCTGTAGAACTCCAACAAAGAGGCGTGGCGACTTCAAATGTCGTGTGCACACTTCTTAGAAAAGTGTTGCATGATTTAAATACCAAAAAGTAATATCGAGACACAGGTTAAAATTCGGGGCCGAAATGGTTAAGTAACGTTTGTTGCAAAATTTATGACCCTTTTTTTTACTATCAATTCACTGAAAAGTGAAAAGCATTTCTCAAAACCATTTGCATTTTAACTAACCCATTCAGGCATTAATGGGTTTATAAGTGTGTAGCTATTACCAATAACAGAAATCTGAAACATACTGCAATTTACAAAAAATGACTATTTGAAATCAAATGTTCGATTTTTCATATTTCTTTACGTACGGATTTTCCATACTGTACATATACAACCATTTTCAAACCAATAAGTTTAGTATGTTATATCTTAAGATGTCTTAAGAACGTTTTGAAAAATACATTTAAAAAAATTTCAAAAAAAAACTCTTCTGTAGCTTTGCATGTCGGTTCGGTTGTGCCTTGTGCCGCCTCCCTCAAATTTCTATATCTGTTAACTTTTGAATTACGAATTTAACTTTTGTAACCAATATTTTTTTCAAATTATACTCAAATGAACGAACAATTTTGGGTAGTTTTCAAAAATGTAAGCCTTTGACAACACTTACTGCTGATAAGGAAATCGTCAAAACAGATTTTTTATTAAATATTAGTAGCAATAACCAAGGAAAATTGAAGTTAAAGGTGATCTCTACTGGGTGGATCTCCCATAAAGTAATATAGAAAGGTAAGTGTAAGTGTCTGCCAAACTTCTGCAATGTCTTCCAAGCGAAGAACTTTGTCGTGGAAAAAGTTACTAGGCTTCTATAAGACAGTTCGGTCCATACGATTAATATTCACTATCTCTGTTAACGATCAGGTTACATAACTTGAAGGCATTAGAATTCAATGTAGTGAAATCAAAGATTGTAAAGATATGTCTGGCTTCACTGATGTCCATTAAGCTCCACATATTCTTTCTTTTATGTATTCCTGGTGATAGCAATATTGAAGTAAACAAAATAACAAACGATATGAATAGAAGGGACTCGAAAATGTTAATTAAACTTCGGAGAACAAATCCATCTTTTTCAATAATCGGGAACACTCTTTGTCAATTAGACCCTGTACGCGGTTTGATCGCCTATAATTCTACAACTATTGAATATTGAACATTAAACATTGAACTATTGATCTAAAACTATTGAGGAGTTCGTATCCTACAATGTTATCCAGAAACTCTTAAATTTTCCTCAGATCAGACCGTTCTTCTCAGACCCAAAAGATACCTCGATTTTCTTACAGAATAAGCCGAAAAGAATTGCAAGAAAGAGCGCTGTCCCACTGTATTGTACCCAATGGCAGACACAGTGGTGTTATTTAGGGTCGAACACCCCCAAATAAAAAAAATACTGGTATAAAATATGATCTCAAATGGTATTGGGCTCAAAAGTTGTACTCAAAACGCCCCAAAATGAAATCTTGTGGGCGCCGCAGATTGCATCATTTTTGGACCCGATTTATGAATTCCAGTTTGACACAATGTCTGTAATGAGTCTTGCTGACACCTATGATGGGTTCAGGCGAGAGCCAAGCAACTGCAAGGTTTGAAGGTCACTATGGCCACTAGGTTAGGTGAGGTTAGGTTGCAGTGACTGCCTATGTTGCCATTCCCTGCTAAGAGCGCACTTGTGCGATTCTTGTAATTCTTATCTCTTTCATATGGATTGCTATAGAAGAAGACGAGTGTTTCACTGAGCTAGGAATCGAACCTAGGGCCTCTGGTATGAGAAGCCACTAGATAGAGAAAGATTTGCTTAAGGTACAACAAATCTGCAGTAAAGCTACTTACAATCAAAGTTGTTTTGCAAAAGTTGTCACAATGATAAATAAGTAGAATCGATTCACCACTTTCTATATTTATGTCCAGGGCTGCATTAAAGGGGCTCAAATATTTTAACTAAATCGAGATAAATGATGGGACCTCATCTATTTTAACTGGAAGCTCTAATGGTTTAAAAGGGAAAACACTTTGACTTCATTATTTCACTCACCAATGGACCATAATGGCTCCTAATGAAAGTATAGCCTTTTCCGTAAGGCCCAACGATCCATTCCTAATCTAACGTTGATCGTGTTGGCATTCCAAGCATTCAAAATGATGACAAATTTGATTGTAATTCAACGCTCCAACGTTTAGAGTCCAACAACTCAATCGATTGCGCGATCTCATACTTACCGAAGTCTCATGTTCAAAGCAATGTGATAACTCATGTCAATTCCGATTAGCAAGAATGACACATAAATATTGCTTAATGTTAATTAAAGCATATATATTCCGTTCCTAATCTCTTTCATTGCTCATAAGCATTGAATACATCGTTCTGTAGAGTTTAAGCGCATTAAAAATCGCCAGACAATTCCATTAACAGACGGCAATTTAATCATTGAAGCACAGCTTTATTTATTCATAAAATATGTATGTACAACTTGATTTCTAATACAAAATACATTCAGTTGAATAGTTTTTTTCCTGTTTGCGATATTCGTAATTGTAATACAACGTACAAATGTTTGAGTGGCGCTTATAGAGAGCATAAAAAAAGAGAGAGAAACAGATATAAACTAGAAGATATGTCGTATTTCAGATGTAAAAAAATCAATAAGATATTTAAAAAAATATAAAAATTAATTTTATTGCATTTAATGTGCAAACAATTTCAACGAACGCTCGAAGCTAGACCGGCTAACCGTTTAAAAAGCGTAGCGTGTGCGCGCATTGGTGCGCGACTTGTTCAGCGCCTCGCCAGCGTGCAGCGTGATGCCGAAAATATCCTCGTGATAGCGATTCTCGTGCTGCACGGAGTGGAAAAAAATACAAAAATTAAAAACATTTAAAATATATGTCAGCAGACATGCAATGAAGAAGGGCAAAGTGAAGACAACATTACGACGACTGCAAGCCAACAAACGCCAGACGGCTGAAATGACAAGAACTGAATTGTCAAATTTATGAAAAAAAAAACACACAATGCAAATTAAAAAGCCACGAAACTTAGCTCGACATAGTTTATAAGACATTTATGGTTGCTGTCATTGCAAGTTGGATGGTTGGTTGACTTGCAAAAACGTCTCGTTTCAATTCTGCTTTTATGTGGTTTTATTTTATGTCTGTCTTCACGTTGGACTTGAATATTTGCACACTATGTGCAAAAGTTTGCACAATGTGAGCAAACACACAGTGCAGCACATTAAAGGCAAATAAAAGACGCACGCACATCAATCAGCATGACCCCAACTACATCAACACACACACACACACACCAGACTACATTTGCCACTTTCACTTCCCCGCACACAAATAATTTCACTCGCACACTCGTCGTTGAAAGCTCGTAGCGCGTCGCTCACGTGTGCGCACTTACCCGCAGTGTTAGTAAAAATGTCTCAACTTCCGCCTCAGTTTTTTGCTCTTTTCCGGCAATGCACTTCCTGCAGGCGAGCACAAAAAGAAGAAGAAAAATAGTCAGAAAAAAATAAACCAAAGTGTTGAGAAAACAGGAGAAAGGAGCGTCAACAGTGCAACGCCAAGGTGAATGTAAACAATGCAACCAACCGACAGACACTCGATGCTGTCGTTTGCGCAGTCAAACTTATCTGCTGTTACCTGATATGCTGAGGTATACTTTGGGGCGCTTAACAATATTGCCTCGCATTGCATGGCAACGTGTGCGACGCAGACAACTCAACTCTATTACAGTTGAATTACAACTTTAAAACACCATTTAAATATTTGATAGGAGCGTAAAAAATGTATTTAATTTTAACTTAATTTAATTTAATTCATTTAAATATTTGATAGGAGCGTGCAGAACGAATTACATAAAATCACTTTTGAGGAAAGCAATGCTTTAAGTTTTTACAAAAAGTTTGACTTTTTGCAGTACTTGAATGAAACATTTTATAGAGACCAATTTGCCCTGGTTTAAACCATCTCCTGGTATTTTGTCGAGGGATTAGCCAAGGCAGAGAACTTAGTGGGTTTCTTTAAAAGAAAAATAAGTAATTGTTCACTTTTCACTGTGACACAGTGATTTCTATTGTTGAAATATGAGTTAACTGATCAAATGTTCAAATTGCAGCTAAATTGTTTCCATTTAATGAAAAATTATTTCTGGAAAGAAACTAGTTCGGTCCGTTTTCAAAAGATGGCGCTGGCTATTGTAAATGGTTCATAGTGACAAATGATTGTGGTGGTTCCAGAGAGGTTTGAGATCTGTCAAAAATATTCATTTAAGGTTTGCGCACGATGAAATTAGTGCATACGTTTTTAATCATACTGTTCTCTTAGTTCAAATTTAAAATTATTTTCTTATAGAAATAGTTTTGTTAAACATGTCTAAGCCCTCAGGTCGAATTTTGATACCATTCGATAGTTTTTGGCTTCAAAATGAGCAGCGAAATAGAAGTGCGTGAAAAAATTATTAGACTGCGCAATGAAAATCGAAATTGGACATTCAAAACAATTGCTCGAAACGCACGGGTTTCAAGAAATACCGTTTTATCTGTTATTAAAGTATACAATGAACATCTGACTATTAATAGAAAACAAAGAAGTGGCAAAAAAAAGGGGCTAAGTAACCCTGCTATGGGCAAGAAGGTGATAGCTCTTTTGAAAAAAAAATCCCAATGCTTCAGGCACAAAAGGGGCTGAAAAACTAGAATGCTCTGAAACTTTTGTTAGAAAAGTTCAGAAGGAGGAAGGGCTGAAGTTATATAAGGTCCAAAAAGTTTCAGACAGACAATCGAAGAAGAACAGCGAGCCAAAATATTGTACCGTGATTTCATACGGAATTTTGATTGCTGCATTATGACCGATGAAACCTAAGTACTGGGTGACTTTTCACAGCTTCCAGGTGTGGCTTTTTATGTTGCAGATCATAGAGGAAATGTACAGAAGCAGTATAAGACTCATAAGAAGTCTAAATTCCGCAAGAAGTTCTTGGTGTGGCAGGAAACCTGTAGCTGTGGTAGACAAAGCAGTTCATTATAAAAGAACTGGGACAATCAACACCGATATATGTATCCAGGAGTATCTGCAAAAAAAACTTTTGCCATTCACAAAGCAGCACGCAGTTTCTACTTTCTTTTGACCTGATTTGGCTGCGTGCCATACAGTAAAGCATCAGTTAAGTGATACTAAAAGAATAATGTAACACTTGTACTCAGATATGCGAATCCACTTAACTGCCCAGAGCTCACACCAATAGAAAGATATTGAGCTCTGGTAAAAAGGACAATGAAAGGCACAAAACAGGTTGCTGACCCCATTACTAGTTTTTCCAGAAAGTGGCTGTCATCAAGTAAAAAAATTTCTGAAAACCCTATGAAAAGCTTAATGCGAGGCATTTCGGAAAAAATCGAAACTTTTTCAAAACTAAATTAAAAAAAAATAGTTTGTTGATGATATAAGACATGAATAAAATTTCTGTTAATATAACGTTGCTTTCATTTTAATACGTTAACTAGTTCAGAAGTAATTTGAATTTATTTGTGCATTAAGTTCATCGTGCGCAAGCCTTAATATCGCTTTGAGTTTATTAAAAACTCTTTTATTTCACTGTGTTGAATATTTCCCGCTTTTACTTAACTTAGCAGCATTTGTGGAAAGTTTTGGTTTTCTGCTTTAATTGAAAGAAAAGTGCAGCTAAAGCACATTGAATGGCTGTCGAAGTTCACGATGCCAATGCTCCAACTGACAAATCATTTAGAGAATGGTTTCGACGTTTCCAGAATGGTGATTTCAGCATTGAAGACAAGCCTTGCTCTGGACAGCCAAACAACTTCGAAGACAAAGAATTGCATTACTCGATGAAGAAATTCGAGTCCAACGCAAGATTTGACAGATAAGTGTTGCCAGAACAGGAGATTTCCTTCTAGATTTAGGAGATTCTTGGCCTTTTAGCAGAATTTTTAGGAGGAAGAATTGTTTAGTAGGAAGTTTAGGAGATTTACATTTTATGAAGAAGTTTACAAAAGCGATTTTGATGGTGATACATTTGGTATCTTTAGTGGCACTGAAGCCTTGAATATTAAAAGTTAAACAGGAAAGTGCCTAATTTAATTTAATTAAATTTTATGCTTCGAAATGTATTATTTATGCAATAAATGAAGCAAGTTTTCAAAAGTGAATTTCATACCGATTTAATTTTTTATACGCTTTCTTTGTGTTAAGTTGTTGTTAAGTTGAAACTGAACGAATAAAAAGGCTGCAATAAAAAAAACTAAATACATTTTGTTTTTTATGAGAAGTTTAATACTTTAGTTTATAATGAAAAATATTATAAACACAATTTTTAGAAGATTTTTTAATTTTTGGGAGGAAACTTCAGCTTTTTTTTTTAATTTTAGGGAAAGGCATTTCAGATATCTGGCAACACTGTGACAGGTTACCAGTTCGCTTCTTTTGCAGAAGTCAAAAACTGGCTCCTAACTTGGATCGACTGAAGAGATGACATTTTTGTGGAGTTGGAATAAAGTAGAGAACCAGCAATGGAAAATAATGTGTTTAATAATTCTGTCCATTTATTTTGTTTTCAAATTAATAAATTTTCGGACTGAACTTATTTCTACTCTCACAAATGCAAGTAGGTCCTACTTTTTATTTCTCTAAGAATTACTTTTATATTCGTTGCACTGCACAGTGATTCGACTCCATACAACCGCGGGACAAAATTAGAAGGAGTGGTCCGTTCTTCATAAAATTTGGTATTCTACTATTTCTACTGAATTGAAATCTCCATTTTGTTTTTCTTAAACTTTTGTAGTTTGGCAATGTCTGACACTTAAATTTGCAATTTTCGTCATTTTTGGAAAGCTATAGTAACAAGTGTACTGGCTAGATTTTCCAGATTTTACATTTAATCAGTTACGTTAACAGTGATAATTGCAAAAAGTAACAGAAATTGTATGAGGACCTCAGTTTTGCAATAAAAATGATAATAATAGATGTATGTTATGTATTTATGCAGATTTTTAAATTTTTTATGCAGATTGCATACTTTTAGGGATGAAAAAAATAATTTGGTAGAAAAATAGGTGTTCAGACCACTTTTAAAATTTAATTATTTTCTGAGATCGGAAGATATCGGAGGGTGTAATTACATTTTCCGACAAAGAAAGAATGCTTCTTAAAATTAAAAAAATCCAGGAACATACTTTCACATACTTTTTAGATATTTTTCTCTAAGTTTTGCCAATTTTCAGATTTTTAATTTAGAAAAATATTTTAAATTAAAAGTGAAGTGGAAGCCGCAGCTTAGCAAATTTTGAGAAAACATTAAAAACGAAAATGGCCACATCATTTCTTAATCTTCATTGAAAGTTTTAGCAACTTCTTTGTAAGCATGTATTTTTAAAATTTTTTTTACTCAATAGACTAAAAAACAAAAAATATGTGTTTAAAATTTTTTGTGAAAAAAGTTCCGACTTTGAGCAGCTCTTGCACTTGCACTAATTATTTTTTCGCACAGAGTTTTTAGGGGTTTTCTTAGGTGGAGTTTTACCTTTCAAATTACATCAAAATCGTTAAATTCTGAGACTATAAATTTTTTGAATTTTGTCTATGGAACGAATCACTGTGCACTGTTTTAAACTTTGAACTTGATTGAATGTTGATACCAAAAAAGTGCAGAATACAAGGATTTGTCTATTTAGAAAGTTTATTTATTATGAAAAACTTATACTACATTTAATTTCTTGCACTTTTTCGAACTCTGTTTGGAAATTCTGTTTTTGAACAGAAAGTAATGAGAAGCAATACTAAACTTTGTTTCTACAGGAATGACTTCTACTTTCGTTGCTCCTTCAATTCAATAAAATGCAGCCTGATCTTTACAATTTTATTTATTTTTAAATTTTTAAATGAAACCTCACAGAATGAGGAATACTTAGATTTTTGGGCCCTGCAAAACAACTATTTATTAGTTCGAAAATTCCTAAAACTGAAAACTGTAATTCATAGTTGCACAACAATTTCATAACACCAGCAGCCCCAATATTTTTCTTAAAACTATTTCCAACTGCAGCCAGAACAAATGCCCAACCAGGCAGCAATCAATGCCAGCAAAGCATTCGACAGTTTATGCAATTTTACCTTCGAATGCCGCCTACACATTCTCCCAGTCAATAAATAGCTTCCACAGCAACCGGCACTTACCTAATGGTCTGGTAAACGTTCTCGGCCATGGTGACATCGCCGCAAACGTAGATGTGGCCCCGTTGCTGCACAATCAACTCGTACAACGCATCGAATTCCTGCTCAATCAGATGCTGCACATATGTCTGCAAGGCGTAATTGAAAAGCAAATCATGGCAATGAGTGCACAAATCAACAACGAAAGGCGACAGCAATTGGTTTACGCAACAACAACAACAACAACAGAGTCACACAACAAACTCAACGACTTTAAATCACCTTTGGCACGTTGGGCTCGCGCGACAGCGCCAGGAACACTCGATCCAGAATTCGGTCGCGCACCAGTTGCTTCTTCTCGTCCGCATACAGATCCACGTCGCGATGACGACAACCGAAGAACAGCCACGTCTGCGACAGGTCCGCCTTCAGCTCGCGCAGCACCTCCAACTCCTGCCAGAACGAGCGGAACGGCGCAATGCCCGTACCGGGCCCGATCAGCACTATGGGATCGGCTGTGTTCTTGGGCAGATGGAAGGCGGGCGCGCTGCGCACAAACATGTACAGCGGCTCCTGCTCGCGCAGATTGGCCAAGTAGTCGGAGCAGACGCCGAAGCGCTGGTCGCCGTTGCCGCCGCGATTGCGATACCTCACAATGGCCACCGTCAGATGTATCTCGTTGATGACTTTGCGCGGCGACGACGATATCGAGTAGAAGCGCGCCTGCAGCGGCATCAGGTTGCCAAGGAGCAGCCCGGCGGGCGGCTTGCAGGTGCGGAACTGCTCGAAAACGGTCAACAGATGCGGCAGATGCAGCTGGCGCCACTGTTCGTAGGCCTCCCTGTCGCTGGCCAGCCGCTGCAGGCGTTCGGTGTCGTTGTTGTTTTCACAGAAATCGGCCAACAGGCCGAGCAAGTCCTGTGCGGGCGGCGTGTTGATGTCGAAGAAGTGCGTCAGCAGCGTGCGCGGCGTTTCGGCGGGAATTTTGTCGTGCGGCTCCCAGCAATTAAATGTGCCGTTGGGCGTCTTCTTCTTCCTGAGTATCTGCAGCTGAATCACCTCGTCGGCATCTTCGAAGCCAGTCAGGCGCTTCAGGAGGCCATTGACCAGCTCCTTGCGATTGGCGGGGAAAATGCCCACATGATCGCCGGGCTCGTAGTCCAGGCCGGGCGCATAGATCTCGACGAGCATTGTGTTCTTGTCCTCGTCGCTCTCGCACTGGGTCAGGTTGTGCGGGTTGGACTTCATCTTGTAGCGCTGCACCTTCTTGTTGTGATACGTGGAGAGCAGCTGGTCCAGCGTGGCCTCGCGCTGTATGGGCACCAGGCGCACTGTGCTGGCGGTGAGCACATCATCGTGGAATGCATCGGTGAGGCCCTGCGCCGAATCCAAGCCGAAGGTGGTGCAGGCAATCTTAGTGGTTGGAACAACACAAAACAAATATGAGGAAAACAAAAAATAATGTTGAAAAGTAGAATTTATGGAAGACATTCTTTGAGTTCAACAAAGAGTTTTTGAAATGGAAAGAGTTAGGAGAAATAAGGAGAAGAATTTAAAATCCAAAAATTTAAAATCTGTTTTTAAAAAGTTGTGCCAAATGTTCCCCGTTACAAGACCCTTTTTCTCAATCGGCCTCAATGAGTTGTTGTGTACTTTTTTTGTTGACTTGACGCTTACCTTAAAGATTTCTGATGCCCATTTGCGGAACGACTGTTCCTGGCCACACATTTCATCTCCATATCCAACACTCAACAGCCGCTCACCGCCAAGTTCGCCTAAAATTTTATCCACATAATCGCCAAAAGCACAAAAGTTTGGATAAGTAGAAGAGCCCAAAGCGAAAACAGCAAATCTGTAAAGAAATAAAAAAAATTTATTATAAAAAATATTGATTGAACACTAAAAATTTAATCAAATATATAAGAAAGTAATGAATTATGAAATAAATAATAAAAATAACTACTTAAGACTATTAATAAAATTTATTAATAATCATAAAATTAGTGAAATAATAATATAAATAAATCAAATAATTCATATAAATAAATAAAATAAATAAATAAATAAATAAAAAAAAATAAATAAAGTAAATTATATAAAAAATAAAACATTGGATTGGCAAGCAATTTCAACGGTTTTGTAGTATAAAATAAAACCCATTCTTTTCAAATTTTTATCAGCAATATAATAAACAGATATATTGTATTTTTTGCATTAATCTTTTGCCATCTTTTTGGCAACTCTATGAGCAGCCGCCGTGGCTCAGTTGGTTAGTGCGTTGGACCGCGAGTCGCAGGCAACAACCTCAGGTTCAAATACTGCCTGTAATAACACCTAAAAAAATAACGGGAAAACTCGTTTTCTCTTTCGGTGGCTGTCCTCTCAGCTGGAAATGGCAAACCTCTGAGAGTAAAAATTGCTTATGAAAAAGCTCCCAACCTGCCGTTCGGAACCGGCATAAAACTGTAGGTCCCTCCAACCCGCGTACAAATTCACACGCACAACACGGGTAGTTGCGGGAAGCTAGGCCTTAGTCTCGCGTAAGCGGGCTGTCGTGCCAGTCAATTATTAAAAATTAATTATGATTCCTCCCTCATAGGTCTTCTGGTCCTATGCAGCAAAAAAATAAACCAAGTCCGTTTTCAAGTCATCATCCTGAGTGAAACTTTTACCATTCAAAGAGTCTTCAAGCCTTTGAATCAATTGTAATCTTATGGTGCAAGGTCAGGATCAACCAATAATTTCTACAATAATATTTTTCCAATAGTTTTTTACAAGTCACCAAAGATGTTTGAGGTCCTGCATTGTTTTGGTGGAAAATGATTTCTTTGCAATTTACCAATTCTGGCTGATAGCTTCTCTCAGTTTCATTAATTGTTGACAGCAAACATCTCAATTGACTGATTGAATTGACATTTGTAATCCCACCAAATTGACAGTTTGATCTTGTTTTGAAGCAATTCAAGTATTCATTGATGTGATTTGAATTAACATCTGGATTGTTCGTTTGGTTCGTTGGAAGCAGCCCAAAGTACATAACACCTTAGAAACATAATTCCATCAAATTGACATTTTTTTATGCAATTTAGGTTTCAATGTGACTTGTGCTGCTTTATACTATAAGTCTTTAAATATCTCTTTCTTTCTTATTGGAAACAACCCATTTTCCATTACCTATGAAGATTCGTTTTAAAAAAGTGTCGACTTCATTGCGTTTGAAATGAATATCGCAAACATTGATTTGTTTTCTATTGATTGATTTGTGAATCTATTTCAATTCGCGCGCAATCCACATATCGAACTCATTTACTAATTCAAGATTTTTTAAATCATTTTTAACTGTTGTGTGTTATACAGTTAACCTCTCTGCAATCTCTCGCACAGTTACATGATGATCCAACTCAATTATGGCTTTGATTTGGTCGTCATAAGCTTCAGTAGTCATGTTGGATTACAAAATTTCCAAAACGGAATTTTCTACACCAATCCTGGCACCTTCGGTAGGTCGACCAGAATGTTGGTGAACTTGGAATAAAAAATTTATATTTTTCTTTTAATCAACTACTTCCTTAGTTAGACCAAAACTTTAGTCATCTTGGTGTGAAAAATCTTGGGAACAAAACTTTTTAGACCAATTCAAACAATTAAGGTAGGTCGACCAGAACTTTAGTTATCTTGGAGTGAAAACTCTTTAGAAGGGAATGTTTTAATTAATTCTGACTACTTCGTTAGTACGACCAGAATTTTAGTCTTCTTGTAGTGACAAATCTCTAGAAGGGAAACTTTTAAACAAATTCTGACAACTTCGATAGGTCGACCAGAACGTTGATTACCTTGGAGTGGCAAATCTCTAGAAAGAAATTTTTTAAATAAATGTTGACAACTTCGTTAAGTCGACTAGAACAATGGTCATATTAACATGAAAATCTCTAGAAGGAAAATTTTTAAACAAATTTTCACAATTTCGCTAGGTCGATCAGAACTTTAGTCATCTTGGAGTGAAAAATCTTGGGAACAAAACTTTTTAGACCAATTCAAACAATTAAGGTAGGTCGGACAGAACTTTACTCATCTTGGAGTGGAAAATCCCTAGAAGGAAATTTTTTACTCAATTCCGACTTCGTCGTTAATTCGACCAGAATTTTAGACACCTTAAAGTGAAAAATCTCCAGAAGGGAATATTTTAAACCAATTCTGACAATTTCGGTACGTCGACCAGAACGTTGATTAACTTGGCGTGAAATATCTCTAGAAGGGATTAATTTGATCAATTTTGACAACTTCGATAGGTCGCCCAGCACATTAGGCATCTTGGAGTGAAAAATCTTCAGAACAAAACTTTTTAGACAAATGCTAACAATTAAGGTTGGTCGGCCAGAACGTTAGTCGTCTTGGAAAGAAAAATCTCTAGAAGGGAATTTTGTAAACCAATTCTAACAACTTCGATAGTTCAATCAGAACTTTAGTCATCTTAGAGTGAAAAATCTCTAGAAGGAAATTTTGTAAACCAGTTATGACAACTTCGCTAGGTCGACCAGAACTTTAGTCATCTTGGACTGAAACATTTCAAGATGAGAATTTTGTAAACAAATTCTGAAGCCTTCGATAAGACAACCCGAATGTTAGTCTTGTTAGAGTGAAAAATCTCAAAAATGGGATTTTTGAAGAAATTCTGACAACTTCGATAGGTCAATCGTAACGTTAGTCATTTTGAAGTAAAAATTTTCAGAACAGATTTTTTAAACAATTTCTGACTATTGGGGTAGGTTGACCAGAATGTTGGTTTTCATGGAGTGAAAAACTCTAGAAGGGAATTTTGTAATAAATTTTGACATTTTTCAAGGTAACTGTCGAAAAATTCGTAGTGTAGAAGAATGCTTGGAAAACGTCCAGTAAGGAGTGTTGGAAGAATATTCCCGGAGGGGGTAAATGAGGAGCGACATTGCCACGAGGTGTACGAAAGATGCTTGTTTGCCTCTTCAGAATCCAAATTCGAACTCGTTCGTTTTGTTAAGCAACTAAAATCATAAACTTCACATATCTGAATTATATCGGTGAACTATATCGGCTTCCTTGCCTTAACGAATATAAAAAGGTAAAGTCAGTAAGTAAGTAAGTAATAAAGTAAGTAAGTAGTAAAATAAATCGAAAATATTTGTTTTTGCACTCATTTTAACACTAAATTAACAATTGAAACCAACATTGCGTGTAATTTGCTTCGTAAACTTAAAGTCACAGCTATTAGATGTCAAGTGAGAAAAATCATAACATTGACTAAAGTCTTGGAGAAAAAACTTAACTTTATCTATTTTTGAAAACCGATGTTACTTTCTTGCCTACCGAATAATTTAAAACAAAGTACTAGGTTAGGTTAGGTTAGGTTAGGGTGGCTGCCTCTGTATGAGACACACTGAGGCCTATATGATCCATTTTGATACCACAATTCCACAAGTTTGAAATGCATTTTCCAACATGTTTGAAACGGATGGAGTAAGAGGACGGTAAAAATATTAAAGCATCAAACAAACTCACCTCGTCTTCTTCAATGGTTGACAAGTCTTTTTGTGTAAATCGTTGACACTTTTAAATTTTGCAGAAATAATATCGACACTGAAAGGACAAAATATACGAAAATTTTAGTAATAAAAATTAAATTGCTTGTATTTAGAAAACTATGACAATTGCCCACAACATTTTCCAAGGGTTATAAATCAACAAACATGTCCACAGTAAAACAACGCCCCGACGAAAACTAATGCGCGAGTTGTCATTCTGCGCCAAGCGAGAAAAAAACCGCAAGGCAGCAACATTTGTTACGCTTGTCATTTGTTTTTTCGAAAAAAAGGAGGGAAAAGCAAAAAATAAAACGAAAACTGGTGGACAATGTTGTGGCGAAAAAAATTTTCAGCGCAACAACAACAACAATATTTGTTGCTCATCATAGACATCATCAGCAATGAAGCCATCATCGTAATGAGCAACAAAAATAGCAACAACGTCAGCAAGAACAGTAGAAACGTCAGCATCGTCAGCAACGGCAGCAGCAACAATGCAAGCAATGAAGGGCAACATGAGTTGCCAACGCACTGTGCCAGCAACAGGACAAGGCACAGCACACGCGACCGAACAATGGCCGCTGCGCACAGCCATAAAAAGCAAAAGATTCCGTTGAACAACAACGAAAAAATGCCATACGCCAGAGCGACTCGCAGCGGGGGAGGCCCATTAGGTTTTTGTTTTTGGGTCATTCCGTTGCGTGGGTACTGGGCCATTGTGCTTTCCGTTTCGTTTTCAAGCATGACGGACATGCCTGTGGTGGGCGTGGCTGCACCTACGACTCACACATACGATTTTGCTACATGCTCTGCCGCTTTCTCTCCACGCGCAGCATGTCCTTCGCTTTGTGCCAGCACCAACCGAAGCAACTCAGAAGCTCCACCACCCACCGTCGTCCGCCCACTGTTCAAGTTGCCCGCCCTTTCGCCTACGCAGCGTGCAGCCTAGCTCAACCGACATGACGTTGAAGCGTAATTAGAGAACTCATTGCCGCTGCACTGGTTGTTGTTATTGTTGTTGTTGTTGTCGTCTGCCGTTATCCGCTTGCCGCTTGCTGTGCAGCATTTATTGTTTTGCAGCGGCTTTGTGTCTGTCGTTTTCTGTTTGCCATTACACTAAATGCAACCAACCGCCAAATGCCTCCCCTCTCCTCCTCCGCACCACCTCCGTTCTCTTGCAACCATACGCTCAGTGATTGCGCTTTCCGACTGCATCGTCGTCTCCGTTGTGCACGTAATTGTTGCATTTACAGTTATAGTTGTAATTATTTTTCCACTTGAATTAAATAAGTGACGGCGGGATTTTATGGCAGGCGGCTGCTGCCACTCACACTTGCGTGTGTGTTGTTTGAAAACAACTTCATTTTCGTTGCGCCATTTCAATTACTTCTTGTTTGATTCGTGTAATTCCCTCATTAAAGATTAACGCGCACAAATTGCGCACACAAAAAGCGACCGAGGCGTTTCCGCCGGCGCAACTCACCTGTTATCCTTGGCATTCTCGACGGCCTCGTGCTCACGCATGTCGTATAAGTCTTGTGAAAATAGCTGCGTGTTGCGGTTGAGCCGAGCATTAAGCAAACACCGAGAGCACAATAAATGAAATGAAATGAGAAGAACAACAATGAAACGATAACAATAAGAATACGAAAATGAAGCAAACATACTTAAGACCTAGAAATGTGAGGATAATGGACGCATTACAAATGAGTTTGTATCACAAAATTAAATAAAACAAGTCACGATAGTCTTTTGAGTGGTTTTTCGACAGGAAAATGATGTTGCTTGAGTCTGCTCTACCTTCTATTCTTCTTCTGCCGGCCTCGACAGTCCAACGGGTAATGCGCAAGCTTCTCATACCGGCGGACCTAGGTTCGATTCCTAGCTCGGGCTAGTTAAAAACTCGCCTACTTCTATCGCTATCCACATGAAGCAGAAATGAATTACAAGAATCGCACAAGTGGGAAAAACTGCCAACGCTTGAAATGCGTATTGCAACCAGTGACGCACACAGGATTTCATTTTGGGGGGGGGGGGGGAGGGGCGGGCTTGCGTAAAACTTTTAAGCCGAATATCGTTTGAAACCATATTTTGCACCAGCAATGTTTGTGTTTGGGGGGTTTGAGCCCCTTAACCCCCCTGTGTGCGCGCCACTGGTTGTAACACATCTTGGAGAAATTAGTGTTGTATACACATTACAAAAAATCGGATGAAATATGTGGTATCACAATGGGTCTCTTAATTCCTCCGAGTGTGTCTCATACAGAGGCAGCCACCATAACCTAACCTAACCTACATTCTTCTACTATATATGAACAAAATAATTGAAAATAGTAGTTTCCGACCGAAGGTAGCTTTTTGGCCCGAAGGCGAAGCAGAATGTTCGGCATAACTAAAATATTTCGCCGAAAGCCGAAGCCGAATACTAATAAAACTATTTTTAAGGAAAAAAAACTGATCAAATTTCGCCGTTCTTTCCCTATTCATTTCTTTGTTCTACTTAAGAATTAATAAAAAAAAATATGTATATTAGACATGACTTAGTGCAAGATTTTTCGACGCTCCGCAACCTCTCATTTTATGCGGTTGGGTGAAAAAAAGCATGAGCCAACAAATTTTGGGGATAGAGTGGGGCTAAATGGCGTCGCATCGAGGTCAAAGTTCACCAACGAGCTGGGAAATTTGACAAATCACTCCACAGCTAGTCAGAAGTTGCTCTTAGAGGACTAAAATCTATGACTGATCCCCACTAGTTTTCTCTACTGAACATTTCTTTCAAACATATTTATACCCCATCTCCAACCCTTAATGGGGCTCCCATACAAAATGGTCGTTTTTACAAAATAGGCTCCCACTGCTCCCACGTTGCCCCCAGCCGTGTCAAATGTATGACCGACATCCATTTATTTTTCCATCCGAATGTTTCTTCCTCACATACCTACCCGCTATCTCCAAGTCTTAAGGAGGCTGCCATACAAAATTGGCCATTTTCTATGCCATTGGCTCCCCACTTGTAAATGTAGTAGTTCTGTAAGCGAGAAAACATCATATCTCGGAAACTACTGAACCGGTTTAAATAAGTTATTCATTGATCGCCAACATACTTGAGTACAAAAAATACAAAATTAATTAAGGTTCAGAAATTCATATATGTATAGTATATATTTTTATTAATATATATATATATATATTTTTTTATTTATTGTGAGTTTTATTCAATTGGTCAATGAAGCATACAAAACACTTTGGTAAGGCGAAGGTTAAGCATTTCAATAACATAAATTAATTGCATTTCAACTGAACATTTGGCTATCGAAAGACTGATTGTGACTGATTTTTTGATTAAAAGTCGCATTTGAACCATCAACCACTCCCCGTTGTCAACTGATGCGGCACCCTGCGATTTTCAACTTAAAAAAAAATGCATTTGCCAATGAAACAAATGCGTTTTGAGGACCTAAAAGCCATTGAAAAGGCTTATACTGACATCCTGAAGGACATTCCGGTCGACGATCTAAAATACTCATTAGACATGCTTTTAGATAATGCAAATCGCTGTATTGAGCCTAAAGGGGACTATTAAAACAAAAAACAAATCAGTTTTGCCAAACAAAAATTTTTTTATTATTCTTGTTTAAAGTTCAAAGGTTTAAATGTTTAAAGGTGAAAAGACCTTTTTGCTAGTGTGGAAACGTACATACCATGCATAGTCATTGAAAAGTTTGAATAATTAGATGGCTGGCTGGCTTGGATATCATTAAAGAATGCTACTGAGGGAATGCTTAACCCTTATGTGTGTGATGGGGTACCCGCGTACTCAAATCATTTTTATATCGAGCTTCAAAACTAAGCAGAAACGGAGAAAAGAAAGTTAGAATTTTTCATAAAATTTGTACTGGGGTACCCGGGTACCTCGTCCCACGACTAAGGGTGTTTTTTCAGTACACACATTAGGGTTAAACAAGATTTCTTAGACTTGACACGACGCCAAAAAAGTTTGAGATTGGAATTTATATTAGACTCAAACTTAAGAACATAATTACGCTTCAGCATGAATGATTTAATAAAATAAATAAAATTCTATATTGTGTTTTAAATTTCAAGGACTCATTCTTCAGTAATATTGGTAACAAATGGTAATTAATAGTGTCCGACCGAATATTCGGTTTCGGTTTCGGCCCAAATAAGTGATTTCGGTTTCAGTTTCGGCCAAAAAATGGCCGAACGGCCGAAACTGAAACTTTCTAGAATATTTGTTTACATTTTATTGTGTAGCAGATATATAGTGAAAGGAGGAGTAATTTGGATGCCACTAGTGTCCGACCGAATATTCGGTTTCGGCCCAAATAAGTGATTTCGGTTACGGCCGAAACCGAAACTTTCTAGAATATTTTTTTACATTTTATTGTGTAGCAGATATATAGTGAAAGGAGGAGTAATTTGGATTCCACCAATGTAAATAAATTTTTTTTAGCATATAATATTAAATTATTTAATTTTTAATATTAGCGAGTAAGGTACGAAAGGGTGATTTTTTCATGTTTATGTTTTTAAAAAAATGAATAAATTGTTTTTATTAATAAGTATTTATTTATGTACTTATGTTATGTTTGTTTGTTTGTTATTTATTTACTTAATGTAAAATTCGTTTGTTAAAAAAAAATGCTTGATATGGTGATTTTTATTTCAACTAGAATGTTTCGGTTTCGGCCGAATATTAAAAAAAAACCGAAACTCGGTTTCGGTTTCGGCCCAAAAAGTGGTTTCGGTCGGAAACTAGATGCCACCAATGTAAATAAACTTTTTTTTTAAATTATTTAATTTTTAATATTAGCGAGTAAGGAACAAAAGTGTGATTTAAAAAAAAAATGAATAAATTGTTTTTATCAATAATTGTTGATTTATTTATGTTATGTTTGTTTGTTTGTTCTTTATTTACTTAATGTAAAATTCGTTTGTTGAAAAAAAAATGCTTGATATGGGGATTTTTATTTCAACTAGAAAGTTTCGGTTTCGGCCGAAAATTAAAAAAAAAAACCGAAATTCGGTTTCGGTTTCGGCCCAAAAACGATGTTTCGGCCGGACACTAGTAATTAATTAATTCGAATTAACAACAACTAACAACTCACCTCGCCATTCTGCGGTGGATCGCCATTGCCGAATGTCGAAGCAACCACAAGTAGCAAGGACTCGCTCTCCAATGATGAGATATCGTAATCAGACATGCAATAAATCTAAAGTAGAAAGAAGAAGAAAACCCCCCAAAAATTATCAGCAAACTAAAACATAAATAAACACCAATACCAATAAAGTAATGAAAAAACACTAGAAATGTTCATTTAAGCAGATGGCCAGCCAGAGGTCGTAGATCACAGAGGCGAACAAGCAAAGCCACGCACAATTTCATTACAGTCGGTCGCGCTGCTCGAGCAGCAAACGTCAGACACGCCGGCAGCAATTAATTCAACACAATCGACGGCAATCGGTCGGCGGTGTGTGGGCGCTGCTGAGCCCGAGGCAAATTGCAGACTTAACAACACTTTGATAGTCATTGACGTCGGAGTGCTGTCGTCGACTGTCTTAAGCTGTCGATGGGATGAGCCATTCAAGGACTGTGTGCGGCCCATTAGCGAGTCCTGGCGCGGCACGCGCGTCAAGTGACGAGACAAGTGTTACAGTTGCTTGCAACAGTCCTCGCACCCTCTCGTCGGCCCATAACTGGCAGCCATTAATGAATGTCGGCGAGATGGGGCCACGTCAAGCGTTGCTCTAAGCGACAATTTCACTATGCAACATCGTGTTAAGGTGTTGAAGGCGTGAAATTTTTATTTGACGGGGTTATTTGCTTGGGTTAATGTTTGCTATTTGGTGCAAAATGTGCGCTTCTATGTAAATCGAATAAATCAGCTGACACGTGCCGGGACGTGCATTGAATACGAAAAGTGTTGATTTAAATGGACATTTCAATTATGGTCACATCAAACTTGGCATTTCTCAGAAATATTTTGTAGTTTTTGAAGTTTTTGTTGTAAGGATTTTTCAGACTCACCTGCGCGCTGAAAGCGTGTGACAGCAGCTCGCTCAGCTGCTTTGCATATTGTTCGGATTTGCCCGTCTCGGTGGCGTACAGGACAGTGGCCTTGACGCGCTTTGCCAGCGCCCTCACGTACAACACGGACGCAAACATTATCGCTCTGTGAACCAAAACAGACCAAAAAACAAAACACAAAAAGGACATTTTTATATTCAAACGTTTCAAGTAAACAACACCAAAGACTGGCTTTTCTTGAGCTTTGACTAACAACACATTATGACTTCAATTGAAATTCACATCAATATGAAGCAGAAGAAAAAAAGGGTAATAAAACATTGAATCCCTGGCGACATCCTTGTAATCCACTTAGCGCGTAAGCTGACATGTCGCAGACGCAGACTGTTGGTCACACAATCGATTTTATGCGCAACCAAATCAACAGACACACCAGCAGACAGACGCACCTTGCAATTTGCTTGAAATTAAATTTGCGTCTGGGCTTCTTCTCGCCGCGCTCCTTCGCCCACATGTGCACCTTCCAGGCGGCGTGCTGGTAGTCGAACGACGGCTTCAGATAGTACAGCGCGAACTCCTGATGGAAGACGGGCGTAATCGAACCCGACAGCGGCGGCACAATCCATATCCAGTCAGCCGGGCAGCCGTTGCTGTCGTAAAATCACAAATTAAATCACAAAGGGTGAGTGGGTTTGAGGCGCTTTCGCTTACCGCAGCTTGGACTCGTTCTCGAAATGCTTCATGAAATTCTCGCTGGCCGTGTGATGATCCAAAATGGTAATGTTTCGACTCTGAAACGAGTGCAACACGGCCAGATTGACCTCGACCAGGGCGCGATCCTTCCACAGCGACGTTGTGGTGCGTGTGTCCAGGTTCATTTTGATGGCGACGGTCTTAGACGGCGCGGGAGATGAGAAGGAAATGGAATTTTACATTTTAAAAAAGATGGCTTAAAGTTTTGTGCAAAGAAGCCAGCAAACTTTGACAATGTGTTGGCTTTGAATTGAAATAACTCCAAAACTAATACATAGACCTCAATAAGAGACAATTTTGTGGTCATAAAAGTTGACCTGGAATTGGTCCAGACTAGTCGGTAGTACTAACATAACATAGAGTAAAAAAAGTCTAGCTGGATTTTGCAAATTTACAGCTTACAGCTTCTTATTTCTGGCGTTTAAGTTAAAGTTTGAGTTTTGGTGTATTCAGAGACCTATAGTCGAATTTTATGGCGAATATATTTGTGGCATATTTTTTTCTTAAAACTCCTGTTTCAAAGTACATTTTTTGGAATATAAAACAATGGGTCAAATGTACCCATTAAAATAGGAGCTAAAGGGTTAAAATGTTCTACCAAAATGTTTCTGGTACTAATTTATATCTAATTGTTGAACACATCTTATACCTTAAATGTGAGGTTTTATGGTTTTCGTATGCCAATTTACAGGGGCGGATTCAGAAAAATATTTTGGGCAGAGGGGGTTCAAAAAGTAATTCTTTAATATTTTTAAAACCCGTTCTAAAAACAAAAATTTGTTTTTTATTTGTATGTAAATAGTTTTAAAGTCGACCCTAAAATTTCCGGGGGTTTTCAACTCCCAAACCCCCTAAATCCGCCACTGCCAATTTACAATAAGAATGTGCAAAAATGAGAAAACTTTGACTATCCTAAAAAAATTAATTCAGACTTAAAATTTCCAAACGCCTTTAGACGTATTTTTTGTTGCGCCTTCTACCAGAATCCTTTATCAGAACATTGTTTTTTTTTCTTTGTTGTACAGTGTAATTATTATTTTCTACATAATCAACTTCCGAAACAATGAAAACCCAATTATTTTGCGCTTCTGTTGAAAATGTTTACAAATTCAATTTCGTTAATGGCAATTCAGACGCGTTTACAATCACTGCAGTTCAACATTAATTAACACAAAATGTTTTTTAATATGCAGAAACAAGGAAATTCCAATAAAAAATGCAAAACGTGTCAAACAAAATGCAAATAAGGCAATAAAAAACTGTATCCCACTGCATTCCCGTACAACTAAATACACACATACATACATACAAATACTCGTAGTACAACATACACTCATACATATAAATGGAGTGGCGCACCAATGCTCACCTCGACCACGTTGCGTCGGTTTGTATCGCACAAATTGCGACAGCCAATTTCTGTTGACATGTACCAGCCGCTGAATGCGGTCGCCGTGAAGTGGACGCCGCCCACGTCGAACATCATATTGGACACTGCGGGCAGCGCGTACCAGCGCAGACCCAGCTCGGCGAACCACTCGTATCTGTGGGATGAAAAAGCGGACAGCGGCGAACGTATGAAAGCCAATCGCATCAAAGTAATTTATGCTGTGGAATGTGCAAATATACAAACGTATAATTGTGTGTGTGTGTGTGTGTGAGAGAGTGTATGGGGGGTAAGTGTGTGCTTGTGTGCGTCAGTTTGTTTGTATGTGTTGGTGTGTGCATAAGCGGGCGAGAAAATTGAGTGCCAATAATGCCAACAACGAACGGCCGAGTACAACACGCAACATATGTTTAAAGTTTTTGTGTAAGTATGTGTGTGTGTGTGTTGTTTTACGCTTTTCCCGACAGGTGACAATTTTATTTATTTCACCCTGACACGTCGTCGTCGGTTGGCCGTATTTTACATACATATTTATGTACTTTGGGCAGATGTGTTCATTTGTTGCACCTGTCACACATCGGTTCGTTGCTGTTTTGTGTATTTTTGATTGAGTAACGCAAATAGTTGGCATGTAAAGGATAAGGAATAACCTACATTCCGTGTCGATAGGGTTCCAGTTGTCAACAGGATTTCTGTCACTTGTCAAATATTTTATTACCATTTAAAAATTGGTTCAGCTAAACTCAGCATTTCACATGAAAATTTCTATTTTTGGTTCCTACACTTAAAAAAATAAAACAAGTCCATCAATCAACAAAAAATCAATTTTATGTATGAAATCAAAACATTGGCAGTCTGTGCTTCTGGCTATTTTATGAAAATAAATATAACAAAAAAAGAAATAAACACTGTGAACAGAAATTTTCTTAATTTTTCATATCTACTTGCAGAATAAATCAAAGTTAGGCCATTTTTGGGCCACTAGAGCAACGTTACCCATTAAATTTTTTTACAGGATTATTAAAAAATATTAGAGATTTATTATCCCAATCCACAATGATTCGACTCCATACAACCGTGGGACAAAATTAGAAGGAGTCGTCCGTTCTTCATAAAATTTGGTGTACTAGCTAATCATGGTCTACTGAATTGAAATCTCCATTTTGTTTTTTCTTAAACTTTTGTAGTTTGACAATGTCTGAGACTTAAATTTACAATGTTCGTCATTTTTGGTGAGCTAAAGCAACGAGTTTGTTGGCTAGATTTTTCAGATTTTACATTTAATCGGTAACGTCAACATTGATAATTGCAAAATGTAACAGAGATTGTCCTAGGACCCATTAGTTTTGCAATAAAAATGATAATAATAGACAAATGTTTTGCTTTTTTGTAGTTTTCTCAATTTTTCATGCTGATTGCATACTTTTAGGGATGAAAAAATAAATTTTGTCGAAATTGAATTATATTCTGAGATCGGAAGATATCGGAGGATGTAGTTACCGACAAAGAAACAATGCTGCTTAAAATAAAAAAAATCCAGGAACATACTTGCACATACTTTTTACATATTTTCCTCTCAGTTTTGCCAATTTTCAGATTTTTAATTTAGAAAAATATTTTAAATTAAAACTGAAGTAAAAGCCTCAATTTTGCAAATTTTGAGAAAACATTGAAAGCGAAAATGGCCACATCATTTCTTAATCTATATTGAAAGTTTTAGCAACTTCTAGGTAACCATGTAGTTTTAAAGTTTACTCAATAGACTAAAAAACAGAAAATATGTGTTTACATTTTTTGTGGACAAAAGTTTCAACTTTGTGCCACTTTTGCACAGACACTAATTAATTTTGAGCACAGATTTTTTGGGATTTTCTTAGTTGAAGTTTTACCTTTTAAATGACATCAAAATTGTTAAATTCTGAAACTATAAATTTTTTGAATTTTGTCTATGGAACGAATCACTGTGCACATCGGTCCAAAAAAAAGTATGAAAAGTATTTAAATGTTTTCGTAACTTTGGAAATAAATTCCGCAACCTCAATTAAGACCCAGTGCTGCTTTTTTACTTGTTTTTCTTATAACACTTTAAACTCAAATCTTTGGTGTACGAAAATGGTCTGAAAAGTTTCTGACTTCAACAAAAAGATGACATCAACAAAAAGTGGGGAATCTGTCACCAAAAGGTAACGAATCTATTTGTGCCTCTTTTAAAATGTACTCATGAAAATGTCAGCCATTTTGAGTTGCAGAGGTGCAATTATTGTTTGACAATGGTTTTTAATGACTATTAAAAATTTTGTTTTTGAAAGGCAAACTAAAGACGAGTTGAATGCTGTCTACCGGACTCTAAACCATCATTTACCACCATGTTAGATTTACGAAAATAAGCTCTACATATATAGTCCAATATTTCGTTTTTGTTTTCATCAGATTCGCCATATCGCGCATTTCATTATCAAAAAAAAAAAACAAATGTGCGACACAAAGTTGGCTGGGTCAGCTAGTGTTATTATATATTTTTATAGTTTCTTCTTGTAATGTAAATGAAATGTGTAAGCTTGATTCTTGCTTGAATGATGTGAAGATACTTTAATCAGTTTGAGAAAACTCACTTTGGATGACTTAGCGGCACTTCGACGACCAAATCTGGCGGATATTCGAATAGTTCGGGATCCCGCCCGTTCGCCGACAACACCAACGGCAAAATATCCCATTCGGTGTTTTTGCTCTTCCAGCCCAATTTCAGACAAATCTGCAAGCAAAACGAAACAACGAAACAGAAATTTGCAAAATAAATACACTTGCACAAAGTTTGTTAAGCTGCTGAAAAATTTAATTCAATGGAAAATTAAAATAAATACCGGCAGATTAAAATGCAATACAAAAACACACGCACACACATACAGAAAACTTTTGGTGTAAAGCATAAATTGAAATTGAAAATTAATGTTGGCACCAACTTTTCGGGCCACTTTACTAAAAGCAAATCAGGAAGAAGAAACGCAGAAGCAGGAAATTGAAGTTAGTGCAAAATGTTGTCACGCAAAGAAAATTCAAACATTAGTTTCATAGAAAGTTGGCCTCTATAGAAATTATATATATAAATATTTAATAATTTAATGCATTAAGCACCTCGGTGAATTCGGCATTTATGGGATCGCCAATGAATTTGCCGTCGCTCTGCTTGTAGCCCGCATATGAAATTAGCTGATTGTTCCAGATGCGATAGTCGTGATGGCCGTCGCTGCGTTGCGGGAACAATGTAATTGCCGATCTGTGCAAAACCAAACGGAAGCCACAAAATGAAAAGTGAAATGTAGTAAATTGTACAAAATATAAGCAAGCAACAACATTGATAACGTTTAATGGATGCGGCGCACGTGATGTCGCTTATCTCATGGACAGCGCAACTTCAAGCCCACACAATGCCGAACCGGGCACAGGCGCGTCGCACTAGCGGCGCCTTATCAGCGACACGCCGTCACATGCTAGTCGTCTGCGTCCAACCGACTGCTGGTAGCCGGTCACAAGACTTGGTCGCGTCAATAGTTCATTCCACTTACCGAATGTTTCCCTTGTTGGTTCCATATTTGATGTGATTGCAGAGCGCTTCGAACATGCCGCGCGTTGTGGTCACATGACGGCAATCGAAAACCTACAACAACAACAACAATAAAAAGACAACAACAACATTACCATAACACTGATTACAAAGTTGGCAGGTCAAAATGGGCCCATGGACAATAATAAAAATATTGATGCATTACCACGCAAACACACACAAACACACGCAGACACATGCATGCAAGTAGAGAGAGAGATGTTTTAAGTGGGTTAAAGTCTCACAGTAACGGGGACAAGGCTGCTTTTCATCTCGATAATAAAACAAAATCTGCACAGGTACACACATACATAGATTTATATATAGTTAACTATATATACTTGTAGTATATTTGAAGTACAATCGACTCTTAAGAGGAATGGAATCGAGTTTTACTTTATTGCAATTTTATTAATTGGTTGCTTGGTTGCGTTATTACTAAATGTTTTCATTAACTCATCGCAAAAAATCAAAAACAAAGCTGACTTCAATCAGTTCGAACTGTTAATTAATTCGATTTTCTGAACGCAGATTACAATTTAAAATTCGAGGAATTAACCAGCTACACGATTCGGTATACTTTTTGGCCAAATGTGCAAAACGAGGGAATGTTATAAAAAAATTTTTGATTCATTATTAAATTTGTTGATTTCATTATCAATGATTTTTTTCTTTAAGGTAGGTATGCAGCTCTCAAGAAAACGCTCAAGAAAAAACGAGCATATATTTCTTGAGCGTGAAAAAGTAGTAGTCAAGTAGTCAGCTGTCACTTTTCCTTTGAGAAATAAATAGGGACACATATGTTTCTTGCCGAAATCAGTGTTGTCATTTCACTTTCCAATGAAAAAAAGTATTAAAAAACCGAATCAGTTTTCTTGTGAGGTGCGTACACCTCAAGAAAATATGACTCAAGGAAAATTCCTTGAACATTTCTTGAGCTTTTTTTTATATGAAGTTTTCGCTTTTCTTGAGAGCTGCATACCGACCTTTAGCAAAAATATATTTTTATATTTAATAAAAAATTTCAATAATTTCTTTTCAATTACTTAATAAAAAAAAGCATTGCTCTGTATTCAAAGCAAATTACATTGATAATTTGTTTTGTTTTAAGTCTAAAATGCCCCATTTTCCTTAACACTAGAAAGACCATTGCGGTCACTTTGACAGTATTTCCTTTTTAAATATCTTTTTTTTTTAGTATTTCTAACAACTTTTGGTTTGGTGACTTTTATTTTTTCATCGTGAAGAATTTCATATTTTTTTTTTATTTATTTTGTGAAAAATTCGCCAAATCTGACATATACTTTTCGAGTCTTTGTACGTATGGAAAACTTGCGGTCTTTCTAGTGTTAAATGTCCATATGGAATAATGTTGCAAAACGGGTTAAATGTTTTTAAATATGTTGAAATATTTTGAGTTTTTATATAAATACTTCAAATAAAAAATAATTCAACTTGTATTTTTCAATTTTTCGAAAATGAAAAATTAACAACGTGGTCAACAATGGGTTAAGGTTCGTATACGGGAAGACCACAAAAATCATGAACCGATGGACCTATTGACACCATAAATTTTTTGAATTTTTTTTTTTAAATCAAAATCTGACGAGGTCAACGATGGGTTAAAAGCTTGTATAGAAAAGCTGTGAAAAAAACATGAAATAGTGGGGTTATTAGCTTCAAACTTTGTAAAATGGCATATTTCTCACTTTCTCGAAAACGAATTCTGAGGCACTCAACAATGGGCCTATTGACTTCAAATAATGTGAAAGTGCTCTAGGTGTGAAATAATTCGACACGTGTCTTTAGCTTTTTTAAATCAAAATCTGCTGGTCAACAAAGGGTTTACAGTGTATATGGGGGGGGGGGGGGGGGGGGAAATATGAGTTAATGAGCCTTTTGACTTCAAATAATGTGAAAGCTTTTTAAATAACAAATATTAAGACAATTGTCATCAAAATCTGATGGAGTCAACAAAAGGTTAACAAAACATTGATTTATTGGATATATTGACTTCAGATTTGGGAAAAGTAATCAAAATCCTAAATAATTAAACACATGTTTTTCAGTTTTCTTAAATCAACATCAGAGGAGCTTAAAAATTTGTTAAAAGTTTATGTAAAGAGATAATTTATTTTAATGAAATCATTAAATTCATTCAAACAAATCCGCCGGGTCCTGCTAGTGTAGTACACTGTGCAACAAAAACCACTTTTGCAGAGACCCATCTAAAATATTACATAGACATGAAAGAGTTTTTTATATTCTAATCCGATGTGCTCTTAAAAAGACTTTAAAATTTTTAAGAACATTAATTCGTATTTCAAAAATTTTTTTTTCATATTTGCGATTGTCCAATGATGAAGATTTGGTTATCAAATGAAAGAAGAAATGTCACCTTTATATATTTCCTATTTTTCCATATTTCCTATTTTGAACTTTCAGGGTCAAAATATGTCAGTAAGGTCCTTTCAAATAAGAATTCTTTGATATCATTAAAGTTTTTTAGCAAATCCTTTTGAAAAAAATTTGTGTTTTTGTTCTCGGTTTGTAGTATAATACCTCAAATTTTTATGCTTCTATTTTTATTAGGTTAGGGTAAAAAAATGTATTTCCATCCATAAGCATTAACTTTTTGTCTATAAAATTAGAAAAATACTATTTTGAGGTATTACACTACTACTTACTGACATATTTTTTATTCTGAAGATTCAAAATACAAAATTTAGTCAAAAAGCAACATGTTTTCTCTTTCATTTGATATCCATATTTTCATCATTTCACAGACGCAAATATTAAAGAAATTCTTTGAAATATGTAAGTCCTTCAAATTTTAAAATTCTTTTAATGGTACATCGGATCAGAAAATAAAAACTGAGTATGCCAGGTTACTATGAATGACCTCTAGTTTCATGCCTATATATCAACATTTGGATGGTTCAAAATAAAACTCAATCAATGAAAAGTGATTCCACTCACCTTCAACTTGGACCACTGTATGCGGCCAATGCAACGCGATGCATTGCGCCAAGCCAGCTTGGCGCCGAAAATCAGCTCATTCTCCGTCAACTGATACTCGCCAGTAGCCTCGATGCTCTTCTGCACCTCCTTCCAACGCGCCTCGTGCATCGGAGTGGCAGCTCTGCGTTTTAAATTGACGAATAAATGTTCAAATAATGCCAAATTTTAGGCTACACGAAACTATAAAACTTAATTCATCATTTAGTAACCCACTTACTTCTTTATTGAGTTGAAATACTGATCTAGAAAATCTTTAGCTTGTTCCAGCAGTTCTTCGCCTTTGCGCGGCTCCAGCGGTGCAGTGGAAAAATTCATAACGCTGCTCATGCACATTGATTTCGTGCAGGACATTAACTATGAATTGAAATAAAAACACATAAAACCGAATATAAATTGAAATGATTTTTGAAGAACTTTCAAGAGAATTTATAATTCAAATATTAAAAAATATAATGGGAAAACATTTGTCAACACGAGCAACGAGAGTGAGAACTTCTCTCCTTCCACAGTTCTGTTTTCATTTGCTTTTCATCATCAACAACAACAATTAAACCTAAATTGAATTTGCCCTGCAGCGATTTAAGATTTTCATTAACTACAAAAGCGAAACTAAGCAAAATAATTAGAATAACAGCTGCTTTGAGCTGCAACCAAAATTTGAAGAATATTCTTTTCAGTTTTTATTTGACTGGGAAAACGATTGGCCAGCAGCCAAACAAAATCACAAAGGCCATGGCAAAGACATAAAGCAACAAATACGAAACACAGAAATGTTAGCCAAATTTTGTTTTTTGATAGTCAAATCTTGTTTTGGTTGCTATTTGATACTTTAAACAGTTTTAGGTAAATTTGTATTTTTTTAATAACAAAGTGTAAACACTAAACACTGTTTTTAATACTTAATATACTTCTATGATATTATAAAAATAAAAAATAAATATTAATATAAATAAAAATTAAAAAAATAAAAAATAAATATATAAAAATGCTTCTATTACTAACTAAATACGTTTTATTGCTTTAACCCTTTCGCTACAGGTTTTTACTGGGGAAAGTTAAAATTTTAAATTTTACGTTTTAGGTTTCTATGTGGTTATATTAGCAACATTCCATAAGAAATTTTATAATTTTTAGGGGGGTCCGACCCTGTATTTTAGAGTTTTTATGAGAGCAACCACATCGTTGTGGCTGTAATAATTACTTGAACATACAACCTTTTACGCATAACGAAAATTTGAATATTTCTTCATTTACTTCAGCCAAAATTTAAAAAAAAAGGATCTAAATTGAAAGAAAACCTCAAATTAAAAAGTTCTCTAATTTTTTCTGCTTCTTCTTCCTTTACTATGTCAAGATATACCATTAAAAAAACGTGTATACTTCTCTTCTTTTAACTTTAATATTCAGTTTATTAATTTCGTATTTTTCCCACGACTTCAAACTATTCTAAAGACCAACAAAAAATGTATTCTTGCAACCATAGAGGATACAGATGTCCACAAAGTAGCATGTTGCCATATGGCAACGAAAGGGTTAATGAAGTTTTATTTTTCCTCGTTTTGCTCTGGGGTTGGTTTTTTTGTTTTTGTGTTGTGACCAGTGACCAAGAAATCAACAATGTTCAAGCAACTGCACAGAGTGCAAAGAAGTGCAAAGCTGTACATCAGCTGAGCCCTCGGCTTCATAACCATCGACACTCGAAGTGTGATTCTTCACCTGAGAGTCCCAGAAATTGCTGCGATTATTGCACTGAAGCTCAGAGAATCCGGGTCTTGGCTCATGGAAACCGCTGATTCTTGGAACTTAGGCTCTCATATCAATAAATTCCAACAAGAATTACTACGTTTCAATGGTTGTAGCCAAAAACTAAAATGCCTCTATACCGGAACAATTGACCACAACAGGTACGAAATGTAAGCCACATTCATCCAACTTCGACGAGAGAGCTTTAACAGGAGAGATAGTTTAACAGGAGAGCGAAAGGTGGTGTCTTTTCCGCAAACCTGGGATGAAATCACTTTTCTACACTCGTAGACATTGCAATGTGTCTTAGTGGGAGATGATCGTCATCCAGTTGGCCATTTTCGAACTGAATACAATGCCTGACACACGAAAGGCGAAAGTCTTTATTTTCTCAGAAAGCCAAGTTGCGCTTAATCTTCTGGATTCATGCATAAACAACACCAAACATCTCACTGAATGCTGGGGAACTGTGATGGACCAGCACTGCTTTAGGTATTTAGCTCATTTGGGTGCTTGGACATCGGAACATGGAAGGAAAGTGTAAAGCGAGCGATCTGGTAAGGAAAGTTACGACCATCCTTATGCCTTCAGACAAGGAGGCATTGCACCAGAACTCACACAACTCGCTCAAAAGCATTAGTATAGTCGCAGTTTATATGCTTTCTGATTTAAACTAATTTTTATTATTTTAAGTACGTATTCCAAATTTTAATTCCTTTATGTGAAAAAAGCTACAAACTCTAGAGATCAAATTACCAGAGAATAAATTAAACAAGTCATATAGAAAACAGCAAATGTACTACGGGGCGTATGATGAACATCCAATCATGAAGAGGATAAACTTTCATGCAAAAGTAACTTTCTATCCATCGAACAACACAATGAGCCTTTGAGGCCTTAGAGTGTAATTGCTCAATAATCAGAAAGCTGTCTGACCTACCTAACTTTCTATGTAAGGAGCCCTGTTCTGCTCTCTTAAGTCGTTTCTGAACTTCGTTAGAAAAACCTACATTCTCTCAAATCATTCCCACAACACTGAATTACTCTGACTGGGACCCAACAGATTCTATGCCTAGCGAACTAGACTTGCCAGCTTACCTAACCTAACCTAACTTTATACCTAACAAAGCTCCTCCAACTGTTTAGTAGTTCACTCCTTCGTCTCTTACTCACCTCAGTGCCCTTGACATGCAACTTGTCGTACACTTCCGGCTTGCCTTCGATGTTCTTCAAACGTATGGGCCGCTGAATCTGCGTGACCGGACAGCCTTTCGAGGTGGAGGGGGCGTGCTCGCACGCCTTGCCGCCCTTCGGCTCAGCATTTTTGGGCTGCTCTGCATTCGAAATGCTCGCATTCGCCGACTGACTGAGCCTCAGTTTGAGTTCTGCAGCCAGTTGGCCGTTGGTCGCATTAAGTGTTTCATTATTGAGCAGCAGTTGAGTTTTGTTGTTGTCCGTGCACTTCTTAATGGCAACAAAACTGTTGCAGTCTGCACTCGGCAGAGTAGTGCTGGGCATTTTGCTGCGCGCGCTTACAACTATGCGGCGACAGAGCTCCGGACAGGTCACTCCTATATTTTGTGAATGCTGCTCTGTGTTAAATGTTGCACAATTTTTAATTTAAAGATGTTATTTATTTTTTGTTGTCTCTGTATTTCAATGCAAGTCGAAACAGCACTGAAAGTTTGACATTGTCCACTTCAAGTGTTTGCACTCATTTGAGTTTTTTTTTTATTTGAATGATTTTGACATTTTTTATAAAAAATTCGTTCAACTAGCTACCACAAGCAACACAATTTAAACAAAAATCGATTTAAGAATATTCCAAAAGAATTCCTTCTTGTCTCGATTGCGCCTCGTTGCGTTGCTGCACCGGCACAAGGACCAACTGACGGCGGAATTCGCATGCCGCAGGTTTATGTTGCGGATTTTTCTGCAACCAGCAGCTGCTCAAATGTTCGACGTATTCGACAACAAGACGCGTTGTTATTGTTGTTGTTTTGGCGTGCTTCTACAATAATTGAAACTATATTTAAATGTAAAAAACACATAAAAGTGATAACAACGGCACTGGCGCTGACTGGTCGCATGGCTTGAACAATGCACGTGATGGTACCTCACATTGATAAGCTTTGCTTTTGAAACCAAGTAATAAATCAATTAAATTAATTTTTTTTATAATTTTTTGGTAAAACTTTGACCGCACACAATGTGTGCCATTTCGACAAATTATATATGTAAGCAATTAAATCACACATACATATAAATACGCAACACACACACACATGCACTCACACTAATACATACACTATCAGTGAGTTAATATTGAACACAAAATATTCGAAAGCAACAATTAAATGCGTTTCATGATTGAAACAATGATACCCAAGTATGAAAAAAGTAAAAGTAACAACAACAAGAAAAATTGTTTACTTCATTTTTTATTACTCTTCATTTTGATTTGCTGTTTGCGTTTTTATTTTGCATTAATTGTGACTTTTGCATTAATTGTGACTTTTGATTAATTCTTAAGTTTGTGTGCGGTGTATGTGTGTGTGTGTGTGTGTGCGTTTGGGTGGTGTAGCAATCTGAGTTCAATGTCAAATCTGTATATATTTCCATATGTTTAATATTTGAAATGTCTACTGGCAAATTGTTGCAGTTTTTGAATGCGTCTCGTTGCATTGCAGCAAGAAAATTACACTTCAAACGGCCAAAATTGCAAAAATTTGAAATTCTCTAGCGTCAACAGTTCAAGTCAGTGGCTCTTCGATGAAGAAAAGGCCACAGGCTCTAATACATATAAATAAAATTTAAATAAAAATAAAAATATAAATATAAATATAAATATAAATATAAATATAAATATAAATATAAATATAAATATAAATATAAATATAAATATAAATATAAATATAAATATAAATATAAATATAAATATAAATATAAATATAAATATAAATATAAATATAAATATAAATATAAATATAAATATAAATATAAATATAAATATAAATATAAATATAAATATAAATATAAATATAAATATAAATATAAATATAAATATAAATATAAATATAAATATAAATATAAATATAAATATAAATATAAATATAAATATAAATATAAATATAAATATAAATATAAATATAAATATAAATATAAATATAAATATAAATATAAATATAAATATAAATATAAATATAAATATAAATATAAATATAAATATAAATATAAATATAAATATAAATATAAATATAAATATAAATATAAATATAAATATAAATATAAATATAAATATAAATATAAATATAAATATAAATATAAATATAAATATAAATATAAATATAAATATAAATATAAATATAAATATAAATATAAATATAAATATAAATATAAATATAAATATAAATATAAATATAAATATAAATATAAATATAAATATAAATATAAATATAAATATAAATATAAATATAAATATAAATATAAATATAAATATAAATATAAATATAAATATAAATATAAATATAAATATAAATATAAATATAAATATAAATATAAATATAAATATAAATATAAATATAAATATAAATATAAATATAAATATAAATATAAATATAAATATAAATATAAATATAAATATAAATATAAATATAAATATAAATATAAATATAAATATAAATATAAATATAAATATAAATATAAATATAAATATAAATATAAATATAAATATAAATATAAATATAAATATAAATATAAATATAAATATAAATATAAATATAAATATAAATATAAATATAAATATAAATATAAATATAAATATAAATATAAATATAAATATAAATATAAATATAAATATAAATATAAATATAAATATAAATATAAATATATATATAAATATAAATATAAATATAAATATAAATATAAATATAAATATAAATATAAATATAAATATAAATATAAATATAAATATAAATATAAATATAAATATAAATATAAATATAAATATAAATATAAATATAAATATAAATATAAATATAAATATAAATATAAATATAAATATAAATATAAATATAAATATAAATATAAATATAAATATAAATATAAATATAAATATAAATATAAATATAAATATAAATATAAATATAAATATAAATATAAATATAAATATAAATATAAATATAAATATAAATATAAATATAAATATAAATATAAATATAATTATAAAAACTTAAATGTTTCTGCTCACATGTTGTTGTCACGTTTAAAGGAATTTAGCGCAATCATTCAAGCAACATTTCGAATTCATGCCTGAAGAATTAGTGCCAGTAACAAATTAAAATGAAGCAAATTAGTGCCACAATGATTAGACGACTTGACTGTACACGCAGCCTGTCAGCCAGCAGCGTTTTTTTTTATCAGCTTCTAAGTGCTCCGTCTCTGTCTCCGTCTGTGTGTGTGTGTGTGTGTATTGCGTATTGCGTTGCTTTTGAGTTGAATTTCACGTGATTTCTGTGTCGACAATAACAATGCAATACATAAATATTCATACATACACAAGTGCCATAAATATAATAATATGTATACAGAATATTTTAAATAATTTTAACAAATTTGCTTTGACTTGTGGAAAGTCCACATGAAACAAATAACAAACAACTTAAAGTCGACAAATTCGATCAAATATCTGCATCCGTTTAATTTTATATAGTGTAAGCGGCTAATGCCTTAATGCCCAAAGCAGGCATTCTACATCACTTTTAGTAGGTATCTAATAATTTTGAATTTTGAAAAATATTCAATATTTGTGCCATGTTTTTTATAATAAGTAATTGAATTTCTTTGGCGTTATGGGTATAGAAATTATTTTTATAGTTTTTTTAGTTGCATTTAGCTTAAAGTTGCATTGCTTTTCAATAGGGTCCTTTGTCTGTGTCTGTGTATATATCTCTCTGTGTGTTTGTGTGCCTTGCAACGTGGCCGTTTTACGGCTGCGATGCCATGCGAATGCGTGCAGTGGCGCGCGACTTGGTGTGAATTTCAGCGGTGCGCAACGTGATGCCGAAAATGTCCTCGTGGTAACGATTCTCGTCCTGCAAAGATCAAATGAAAAGTATGAGTAGTTCTAGTTTTTACACTTTCTAAATGTTTTCACATATTAACAGTGGCCGCATGCGCTGAATTTAAGTGACATTTGTGGTTTGTTGGCATTTTTTATTTGCACTCTTCAGTGGCATTCAAATATTTGCACACTATGTGCAAAAGTTTGCACAATGTGAGCAAACACACAGTGCAGCACATTAAAGGCAAATAAAAGACGCACGCACATCAATCAGCATGGCCCCAACTACATCAACACACACACATACACCATATCATAGACTGCATTTGCCACTTTCACTTCCCCGCACACAAATAGTTTCACTCGCACACTCGTCGTTCATCGCTCACGTGTGCACACTTACCCGCAGTGTAAGTAAAAATGTCTCAACTTCCGCCTCAGTTTTTTGCTCTTTTCCGGCAATGCACTTCCTGCAGGCGAGCACAAAAAGAAGATGAAGACAAATAGTCAGTAAAAAAACGAATGAAAAGTGTTGGCAAAACAGGAGAAAGGAGCGTCAACAGTGCAAGGTGAATGTAAACAATGCAACCAACCGACAGACATTCGAGGCTGTCGCTTGCGTAGTCGAACTTATCTGCTGTTACCTGATATGCTGAGGTATACTTTCAGGCGCTTAAAAATATTGCCTCGCATTGCATGGCAACGTGTGCGACGCAGACAACTCAACTCTATTACAGTTGAGTTACAACTTTAAGCGGATATTTTAGTTAAGAAGAAGAAGAGGAAGAGACTTCAGGCATTGTTCAACAAATTGAAAAATCAAATTGAAGGGAAATTAATTACATGAAAGAAATTATTTGAGCGTAAATGTAGTTACTTAAGGACTGTTAAAACTTAATACAAATTTGAAACAAATCGATTTTTATTTTCGAATTGTTGAAAATTCTGTTTAATTCTGTTTAATCAATTAATTTTTTTGATGATCTTTTATTATTAGAAGAAGAAGACTCAGGCTTTAGATTGAATTAGGTTAAATATGGAAGTCAAACATTGACACTGTGTCCATTGCTGAACTATTATCTCAAGGCCCCTAATAGTGAAATATTGTCCCTAATGAATGAATGCCACTAATATTGAAATGTTCAGATTCTCTCAGTAACGCGCATAGGATTTCATTTTGAACAGATTCCGTGAATAAAAACTTTTCAAACCATATTTGTTACTCACAGTTTTTAACAAACTAATATTTTAAGGGTTTGTATCTTGCGTGCACCATTGAATTCTTCTATGTTAGTCTTGGCTGTTCATGTGCCTTATTATTGAATTGTTCAGTTTCTCCCAGTAACGCACCCAGGATTTCATTTGGGGTGATTCGTGCACAATTTTTAATGCCACCATTTGAAATCACAGTTGGCCGCCACAATTTTGATTACATTTTTAATAAATTTTTTCAATTTTTGTTTTAACTCTGAAAATATTCCATGCGTGCACCACTGTATCCTTTTATAGTACGTATTTCTCTCATCTCTCTCATGTCTCTTCATGTACCTAAATATTGAAATGTTCACATCCTCCTTTGTTATGCAAGAACTTTTTAATCTTCCTTGTAACAATGGCAGACAGACAATGGCAGGAAGGGAACTTCCCATTATTTGCTCTTCTTGAATAATGTTTCTAATACACCTAAAACCACCTACATTGAAATGCTAAAATTTTGTCTATCAAACATTTTAAAAATATTGTACGAGTATTCAAAACCAATCTGTGTACCAACAACTCATCAAATTTCGTCACAAAACCAACTTTGATGCAGACGACATAATTTTTTTTCTCAACTCAACTGTCTTCGTATGAAGGTCATAGGAAATAACAAGGACATACTCGTACATTTGTATTTACAAAATACTTTTTTTTGTAGTTAGTTGGAACCTCGGAACCTTATTTGTATCCTTTTATGATATCCATGTCTCTTCATGTGGCTTAATTTTAAAATTCTCAGATCCTTCTTTGTTATCAAAGAACTCTTCAATCTTAATTGGATCAATGCCAGACAGACAGTTCCTTTCCAGTATTTTCCCTTCTTAAATAATGTCTCTAATTAAAAAAGAAACTATTTTGTTTAATAGAACCTTTCAAATTTGAATTCTGCACTATCTTAAAAGTCTTCCTACCAAAAATTTTAAAAAATATTGTATTCAAAACCAATCTGTGTAGCAACGACTCGTCAAATTCCAACACAAAAGCAACTTTGATTCAGCTGAAATAATGTTTTTTAAATTTCTCCCAACTCAACTCTCTTCGTATGAAGGCCACAGGAAGAAACATGGACATACATTTTTATTTACTAAATCATTTTTTAGTTGTTGTTTGATTCATGCTGGTGCCTCAAAACTTGATTTGTATCCTTTATGTCTATCTATGTCTCTTCATAATTTTAATTTAATTAATTTTAAAATGCTCAGATCCTCCTATGTTATCCGAGAACTCTTTAATCTTCCAATTCAACTCTCTTCGTATGAAAGTCACAGGAAGTAACAACAACTTGTATTCACTAAATCATTTTTTGGTACTTCAAAAGCATCACTTTCCGATACCATACATTAATTTCTAATGTATACATTTTCCTACCTGATGGTCTGGTGCACGTGCTCGGCCATGGTGACATCGCCGCAAACGTAGATGTGGCCGCCCTCCCGCACAATCAGCTCGTACAGCGAATCGAATTCCTTCTCAATCAGATCCTGCACATAGGTCTGCAATGCAATGTAGCCAAACAAATAGAAAGCAACAACAAAATCAACATCAATAAGCGTTTAAAGTGCACAATGACGAACGGAAATGTAAGCGGAAATTGTTTCAAGCGCCAATCATGTGAGGAAATTCATTTGTTACCCAACAACAAAAGCTTCCATGACTGTGAAAGGGCCAAAAGCAGTTGCAGTGTTGTCAGGTCGACTCAAGTTTACGCACAGCGCACGTAACTGAAACGTTTTAAAGGCGAATTCTACGCATTGCTCACCTTCGGTATGTTCTGTTCGCGCGAAAGGGCCACAAAGACGCGATCCAATATGTGCTCGCGCACCAGCTGCTCCTTCTCGTCGGCGTAGAGGTCGACGTCGCGATTGCGACAGCCGAAGAACAGCCAAACCTTGGGCAGCGGCGCGTCGGCGTTCATCTCGCGCAGCATCTCGAACTCCTGCCAGAAGGAGCGGAACGGCGCAATGCCGGTGCCGGGCCCGACCAGCACAATCGGCTTGGTGTGCTGCGTCGGCAGATGGAAGCTGGGCGCGCTGCGCACAAACATGTGCAGCTCGTCGCCGGCGCCCAGCCCGCCCAGGTAGTTGGAGCAGACGCCGTAGCGCTCGGCGCCGTTGCCGTCCTCGCAGCGATAGTTCACGATGGCCACCGTCAGGTGTATCTCGTTGTTGACTTTGCGCGGCGAGGACGATATCGAGTAGAAGCGCGCCTGCAGCGGCATCAGGTTGGCCAGCACCAGCGAGGCGGGCGGCTTGCACGACGGAAACTCCTCGAGCACGTCGAGCAGATGCGGCAGACGCCAGTGGCGCCAGTCCTCGTACGCCGACGAATCGTTGACGAGCAGCTGCAGCCGCTCGGTGTCGTGATTGTCATCGCAGAAGCCCGACAGCAGCGTCAGCATTTGGCGCGACGGCGGCGTTGTGACGTCGAAGAAGCGCGTCAGCAGATTGCGCAGCGTGTCGGCGGGTATCTTGTCGTGCTGCTCCCAGCACTTGAAGATGCCGTTGGAGGTCTGCTTCTCCTTGAGCAGCTGCAGCTGTACAATCTCGTCGGCATTCTCGCAGCCACTCAGTCGCTTCAGTATGCCGTCGACAATGTCGGCGCGGTTCGCTGGAAAGATACCCACATGGTCGCCCGGCTCGTATTCGAGTCCGGGCGCGTTGATCTTCAGCAGAATGGTTGTCTTCTCGCCGGCGCCAGAGTTGGTCAGATTGTGCGGCGTCTCCTTGATGGGGCAACAGTAGACTTTCTTGTTGTGGAACTTGGACAACAGCTGCTCGAGGCTGCCCTTCGTCTTCGACGGCAACAGGCGCACCGTGTTCACGGTCAGCGAGTCGTTCTGCAGCGCCAGCGAGGCGTCCGACAGACTCTCCTCTGGATCCAAACAAAAGGTTTCGCAAGCGAGCTTAGGTTTTGTTAAGTTTTGAACGTTTTGAAAAGGCTCAAACTATTTGAAAGACAAGAGACTATGTGCAGCGAACCTACCTTGAACACCTCCGGTGCCCATTTGCGGAACGACTGCTCCTGGCCGCACATTTCGTCGCCATAGGAGATTTTCAACAGCCGCTCGCCGCCCAATTCGCCCAAAATGTTGTCCACATACTGGCCAAAGGCGCAAAAGTTCGGATAGGCCGAGGAGCCGAGCGCAAAGACGGCAAATCTGCGGAGCCCAGTGGGGGGTTGAAACAATATTTACGGTTTTAAAAAGGACCATAAGGGTATTTCAAAAAACTATGTAAAAACGTTGGTGATAGTAAAATAGATCAACATTTATAAAGAAGGAGACGAGTTTAAACTAACTTTCCGATCTTAACTTCTTCCGAGACTTAAGATCCCTGAGTAAACTTTAGACATACATAAATAAATATTTTATATTCCTAACAACTTTAAAACTTTCAGACTGAGGAGCTCATTAGTACTGGAAAAATATAAAAATATTTAAAATAAATAATGTTCATAGCTTTTACTACAAACTGGATTTATATCCTGATTTATTTTTGTGCGCATTTCCAGGCGAAATTCTTCTCTAGTATCCCTGATTCGTATCCTCTAAAACTACTTCTAAATAATCACTTCCATAACATTATACAAATTATATTTTATACATTCAAACATTTATTTTTCACACTCACCTGACATTCGACAAAGGTCCAAAATTCTCCTCAGTGAATGTATCCGACGTTGAACCGCGTAACGAATCCCAACGATCGATTTTCTTCACGTTTTGGAAGGGCAATTTAATGATATCCTGTCTCGAACTAGCCTTCATGAATGACTTCGATGAAGTGACGGACATGCTGCAAGTGGAATCACCACAAGACGTGTCAAAAGGTATGTGTCAAAGTTGAAAGCAAGACAAAAAACAATGCACAAAATCTCTACGCCCAAGAATTGCTCGAGAGATACGTTTTTTTCGTATGGAATGTTCGCAGCGTTGCTTACAATGACAACAACGAGCGCTGTCATGCTCGCATTTCAAAGTCAAAAGCAACAAAAACACTGTCCATGTGCATCCGCCGGTATATTCGTTATTTCGTAGGTAGACTCGTGAAAGCACAAAAGTTGTGATTTTTAGTGAAAGCAGCGTTTTTGGTTACTGTTCATAACTCGAAGATTGAAAGATATTTTTTAAGTTAATATCAAATTATTTCAAGTTATTTTTGGTTTTAATTAAATTTCAAAAATTTGTATCTTGGCTGTGTTATTTATACTCTTTCGACTTATTTATTTAATGTTGACTTCTTTCTGGTGTGTATTGCCCGCCTTTATAGTTCAGTGGGTAGCGCGCATACCAGAGGCCTTAGGTTCGATTCCTAGCTCGGGCTGCTGAAAAACTCGCTTACTTCTATCGCTATCCACATGTTTGTTGAACTATTGAGGCCGAGACTAGACTAGACTAGACTAGACTAGACTAGACTAGACTAGACTAGACTAGACTAGACTAGACTAGACTAGACTAGACTAGACTAGACTAGACTAGACTAGACTAGACTAGACTAGACTAGACTAGACTAGACTAGACTAGACTAGACTAGACTAGACTAGACTAGACTAGACTAGACTAGACTAGACTAGACTAGACTAGACTAGACTAGACTAGACTAGACTAGACTAGACTAGACTAGACTAGACTAGACTAGACTAGACTAGACTAGACTAGACTAGACTAGACTAGCCTAGACTAGACTAGACTAGACTAGACTAGACTAGACTAGACTAGACTAGACTAGACTAGACTAGACTAGACTAGACTAGACTAGACTAGACTAGACTAGACTAGACTAGACTAGACTAGACTAGACTAGACTAGACTAGACTAGACTAGACTAGACTAGACTAGACTAGACTAGACTAGACTAGACTAGACTAGACTAGACTAGACTAGACTAGACTAGACTAGACTAGACTAGACTAGACTAGACTAGACTTGACTAGACTAGAGAGAAAAATTTGAATATGTCTTATTTTTGAGCACAATCCAGCGAAACGATTTACGCCTGCATTGAGGCAGCAGAAGAAATGTTTGTAACAAATAGTTTCGTTTGTATTTTCAGGCGCAATTCAGTGACTTTGGGCCTCATATAAGGAAACAGTGCTTATATCCAAACTTTTCATACTTTTTAGGATTCTGATTTCAAATATTTCCATTACCATCAAATCCTTTAAGAGTTTTCATGCTATTTGAGTGAAAAGCAATCAATGCAAAATAAAACAAAATTCTTTTGAGTATAACATTTTGAAATCTCTTCGACTGCACAGCTTCTATAATATCAAATGTCAACTGATAGACAATTCGCAAACTGTCATCCTATTCATCCTGTTCGTTCGTTTCGGTGGCATTGTGTGACTAATAAAAAGTGGCGCTCGCAGCGTGCATGATTAAACAATACGAATAACAACAGCAACGAATGGCCACACTGTGTCAATAAACAAGGAGTAGGCCGATGGAAAAAGTCGACATTTGATCTGCCACTTGCACGAACCCCTCGCCCCCAGATGCGTTGATGAGAGAGGGAACCAAGCAATGCTGCCTGTCTAACCATAAAGACAGCCAGTTTTTTTTTTTTTTAAATGTCAAACTGGAACGCACATCGACAGCAAAAACAACAAAACCAAAAAGACCAACGATGCAAACGTGTCCTTTGAAAAAAAAGCCACTCACTACACTGCAGCTAAGTAAATGCAACGCTGCTCCCCACCCGCCCAACTGACAGCACGTTGAAGTGTAATTAGAGATCTCGTTGCAGTGCTGCTTACGGTTTTTTGTTGATATGTTTTTTGTTTTTACTTTTTTTATTTTTAGCTGCCTGTTGCCTGCTGGCTGCCTTAAGCTGCGTTTAAGTTTTGTTTTGCCGCCACTGCCGTCCCGTTGCTATTGCAGTAAAATAAATATGGCATGTATGTATGTATGAATGTATGAAAGAATGCGCGTAAATCTCGCCTATGGGCCCCACCACCTGTCGCCCACAATGGCGCAGCAGCCATCAGTGGCGCCATTTCGTCTTGGCCGCCAGTGTTGTTGCATTTGCTGTCGTTCTTGCAGTTGTTGTAATTATTTTTCCACTCGAATTAAATGCTAGCAGATTGCTTGACGTCGAGTCGACTACTTTGCGAGTGGCACTTAATCAGACTTCCCCTGAGTGTTTTCAGGCTTTTACTCGCCACGCGCTCTTCATTTCCGAGAGTTGCTTTAATTTATTTTTTTTTCGTTTTATATTTGTTTTTGTATTTTTGTATTTTTATTGTTGTCATTTCTTATGCATTGCCATGGATTATAGAAACGTAATAGAAAGTATAAGTGGCAAGAAGCAGTGCCAGTGAAGCGTGTCGGCTGTTGGACTGAACGCAATTAAGTGTTTGCGACGCCAATCCTGTGGAGTGTGCAGCACTGGCTTTAAAAGGCTTTAAAACATGTCGATTTCATGACACGCAAGCTGGCTCTGCCTGTCAGTCGAGACTTGAAGGAAATAAAAAAGCATCAAACAAAGAACGGAGATATAAACAAATACATAGCAAAGTAGCAAAGCGAGAGAGAATGAAGCACCGAATGTGGGGGCACAAAAATGCAATAAAGTTTCAGATATTTAAAGTGTGGAGAAGCTAAAACGAAGCTGAAGCTGGTTAAGCTGAAAGGAATCGCACCAACCACCGAAACAGGAAGCATGCTTGTAAAATCAAAATGTATGCAAAATACAACAAACACATTTCTACATCTACGGCCTGGTGGCAAATTTGCTAGCTTGAAAGCAAATTCCAACTCATTATGGGAATAAATACGCCTTACGAATTGATTGCTCATTAGTCTAGACAGTCTTCTCACTCACTTATCTGTGTATGCTTTGAGCCTGCAAACCAGAACTAATACTCGACAAGGCGACCACAGTGCAGCAGCAGGTTTAATTAACACACACACATACACAAACACACACACACACATTCAAACACACCTTAGTTACGAATTATGCAATTCCATTGTATTAACAAAGAAGCCCTACCGCCCACCCTTCGACTCCATTCTGCCGCCTCGCCGCATAGTTGCCGCACAATTGCAGCAACAAGTGCGTCAATAAGCAAATCACAACAAAAGACTTAAGCTCATTTAAGCCTCTGTCTGGCACCCCGTGGCGTTTGCTTGCATTTCTACCAACGCGTATTCATACTGTCCGGGCCAATAAGTCTCCATTTCAATATAAATACACACTTTTGTTGCAATTTGTGGTTTACTTAAAAAAGTTGGCTTATTTAAATATTGTTAAAATTTTTAGCTTGTAAATTGTAATTACTTGACTTATACAACAACAAAAATATTAATGTTAGAATTCATTTTTAGATTTAAAATAGAAGAAGAATAGATTAGATTAGATTCGATTCGATTCGATTCGATTCGATTCGATTCGATTCGATTAGATTAGATTAGATTAGATTAGATTAGATTCGACTCGATTAGGTTAGATTAGATTAGATTAGATTAGATTACATTAGATTAGATTAGATTACATTAGATTAGATTAGATTAGATTAGATTAGATTAGATTAGATTAGATTAGATTAGATTAGATTAGATTAGATTAGATTAGATTAGATTAGATTAGATTAGATTAGATTAGATTAGATTAGATTAGATTAGATTAGATTAGATTAGATTAGATTAGATTAGATTAGATTAGATTAGATTAGATTAGATTAGATTAGATTAGATTAGATTAGATTAGATTAGATTAGATTAGATTAGATTAGATTAGATTAGATTAGATTAGATTAGATTAGATTCGATTCGATTCGATTCGATTCGATTCGATTCGATTCGATTCGATTCGATTCGATTCGATTCGATTCGATTCGATTCGATTCGATTCGATTCGATTCGATTCGATTCGATTCGATTCGATTCGATTCGATTCGATTCGATTCGATTCGATTAGATTAGATTAGATTAGATTAGATTAGATTAGATTAGATTAGATTAGATTAGATTAGATTAGATTAGATTAGATTAGATTAGATTAGATTAGATTAGATTAAAAGTACATCCCATGTAATGAATTTATTTGAGAAATTTTGCATTAAGAATGGATAAATCTCTGTAAGAAAGCCCCAACAGAACTCATTTCAATGACATAAGAATATAAATGTTGAATTCTTCCAAATGTTTATGACTTTGAAGAGTACATGTAGTAGACATAAGTACAAGTATTTATTTATATGTAGTACTTACACATGCAGGAAAATTTCAAAGTAATGATTTCATTAAAAGAAGAACCATTGCAATTATTATCGCAGCGCTCAAAATACGAAATGTGTTTACGCAATTCGAGTTAGGCGGCACCTGATGCAGCTACTTGAATGCCCAAACAAAAACACTTTATTCGAACTGCAATCAGCAAAAGTTGCTCAAACTCAATTTTAGTCAACAGGACAAACTTTAGCCAAATATTCAAATTAGTTCGAGAACACTTCACGCAACGTTGTGCTGCATTTAAAATGAGTGTTCAAATAATTTATACAACGAAACTGAGACGTTTTGTCGAATGCGAATTGAACCACATTACGGCTGGCAACTTGTTGGCTTAAGAAAACTGGACAGGAAAGGTGATTTAAAACTGCAGGCCTTGAAATAAGACGGAAGGTTTAATTGAAATCAGGTTCCAGCAAAAAATTATGCAACATTTGTGTTTGGAAATAAAAAAAATGGTAATACTTCAGCAAATTACAGACTAAGTATTGACAGTTGGAACTTTTTCCACAGTTGTCAAAATGAAGAGAAGGAAGAAACTCCTCTCGCACCAAATGCATGAAAGGGTGAGACGAAATAAACTCGCACAACTATTGGCAAATTGCTAATGAGAAAGCAATAAAGCTTTGCCACTTATGTGAAAAAAGGTAAGAAAAACTGTGAAAAAAGGAAGGCAACGAAAGCAATTAACCTGGCAGAAAAAAATAAAACTGCAAAGTCATAGTAACCGACTGAAACTCAGAGCAAGGGTAATGGAAAGTCGAAGAGAAAGGAAATCGCAGCGAGTAAAACATCTGGTCGCGCTTTGGTGAACGTGCCAACTCAAACGGAAAATCAAAACTTGCTGGTAACTTTTAATTTTCTTCGAACTTGCCACATTAATGTGCTGCATTGCAACTCATGTTGAAAGCAGTAAAAATCTAATATCAAATATTGTAAACGATGTGTTCAAGACCCGGGCACGTCTCGCAATTTGTCCAATTGAAATGTCCAAAAATAAAGAAACATGCCGCAAAATTTTACAAAAGCAATGATTTTTAATGAATTTTAAAATACATTTTCGATGCCTGTTGATTGTGTTTGAGAGTGGAAAATCAAAAGAATAACAAAATCCGCCTTAAGGTTTCATTGTGCAAGTGACAAATTCATGCAATTTCGAGGCATCAAAATGAGTGTACAAAAATATGACATTGCAACCCAGTGGAAAGTTTATTAAAGGAAATTTAAACTCTGGTCTGTGGTCAAGCATTAAGAATTCAAAGAAATCAAGCAATAATTTCTATTGGAGTTGGTAGAGAAGCGACTAATTGGCGAGTAGTCAAAGTGAAAATAAACACACAAACACAAACTGAGCACTTTAGATAAAAAAAAGTAACCCAGGACCTCAGTAGAGATGCCCAATCTAACCATTTCAGACGAACAAAATAATCTCTGGACCTCTGGAGATGCGCAATCTGACCCTTTCAGACGAACAAAACAAACCTGGGACCTCAGTGGGGAGATGCCTCGGAGATGCTCAACCTGACCATTTCACACGAACAACACAAATCAAGGACCTCATGCATTCTATGTGTAGGCGATGTTACAAATTGAGTTGCCATTCTGAAGCTAAACTTTTATAGAATCTTCACGCCCAACAACAACTACTACTTCTGACCAACCCAACTACCGAGACATAGCTCTGTATTTTCAGCTGGGTTGCGGCTGCCGCATACGTGGAAATTCAATGTATATGTGTGTGTATAATAAATAACATTAATTTTCTGTTTACCCACTTCAAACTTCAATAAGCGTTTTTAGCCACAAATCAAAGCCAAAACATGCGCGCATCCACACAAATGGCTTTCATACATATTCCTAAATCACTCCAAATTGCCTCCAAACTTTTAGTCAACACAACGCAAAAATTCCAAATATAAATATTGAACAAAAACCAAATGTTGCCAACTTTGTCTGACTTTCGTTTACATTATTTTGATGCGTTTTTCTTTTCGCGCTTAAAATTTTCGGTTGCATAAAATATCAATGGAAATTGTTGAAAACGTTGTAAATGACGCGCGCTCCCGCTAAGCGTTAACAGCCCGAACTCTTAATATTTCATTGAATTTACACACTCACTCACACACACACGCACCAACTACATACAAGCACACAGCATTTGCATACATTTGGGCGCAATGCCTTTGAATTTTCAAGTGAATCGTTAATGCGCGAGTACGTGTGTGTGTGTATTTTACTTTTTGTTGCGCACAGCTGTGCCGCTATTTGAGTGTAATTGTGTTTGTGTCGGTGTGTGTTCTGTGATGTTTGCATGTGTGCTGCTCGTTACTGCCGTCGTTGTGTTGCTGTTCGTTGCTATTGTTGTGCGGCATTTCCAATGCTTTTGTTGTCAAAGTTGACATTCGAAAAACCCCACAATAAAAATCTCCTATCGAAATAACAAAATTATTGTTGGAACGAAAATTAGAGAGCACACGGCAGGGCAAAACGTGTGCGGAACGAACGAGTGAAAGTGCGCTCTCACTGACACTGACACTGGTATTTGCGCCTCAAAGTATGCATGCCAATTGGCATTGAGACATTTTCAATAGCGAAATTAATGTGCCGCAGCTGTCATTTGCCGCACGCTCCCCCTTTGAGTGACTGCTGTGCCCATATGTGACATTTCAATATGGAATAAAACTTGCCAAATGCAAATAAATTCAGTATTTTACAAGTATTTCCAAATAAATGTTGACTTTAACAACACAACTGCAAAGCGTCAAAGAAGTACGTGAAAGCTTAGTGGAAAATTTAGTGAAAATAAAATAAAATAAAATATATATAATATAATATAATATAATATAATATAATATAATATAATATAATATAATATAATATAATATAATATAATATAATATAATATAATATAATATAATATAATATAATATAATATAATATAATATAATATAATATAATATAATATAATATAATATAATATAATATAATATAATATAATATAATATAATATAATATAATATAATATAATATAATATAATATAATATAATATAATATAATATAATATAATATAATATAATATAATATAATATAATATAATATAATATAATATAATATAATATAATATAATATAATATAATATAATATAATATAATATAATATAATATAATATAATATAATATAATATAATATAATATAATATAATATAATATAATATAATATAATATAATATAATAAAAATTCCTCTTTTAAACAACACTCTGCTTTCTTCAACTTTTCTTAAACTCATTCTTGTTGTACACGCCCGATTTAACTATTGGTCGCCTAAAAGCATGCCTCACTTATTATGCACAATTTCAGGCGCTCCCCCATGCAACCAAAGCAAACTTGTCTCTCGTTACATGCGAAAAATTGTCAGAAGCAACCAGAAAAATTGAAATTTTATGCCCACAAATTAATGCAAAGTCTTTTACAAGTTTGCTACCCCATAAAATTCAAATAAAAAATAAAATCATTGGAAAATTGTTTGCTGCAAACTTAAGCAACAGCAGCCAGTATGCCGAAAGGGCACGTCAGCAGGACGCAACATGCCGTACAGACCGTTTTTAGGATCGCTTACGCTTCTTTGTAGACTTGGTTGACATCAATAGAAGATTTTATTTTTATTTTTTGTGCAACACAAAATCAATAAAATTAAAAACACAAAATACAAAAGTATAAAAACCACACCGTCCTTTGAAAATATATAAAATTTATGCACCCTCAGTTTTTTTTCGCCCACCCAAACATTATCCAATACTTTCGTCCTCAGAACGCCGCTTCCGTGGCTTAGCCATTGTTAGGCGCCTTAAGGAAATTCCATTTTTATTGACTTTGCACTGACCTTTCCAGCTTAATTTAACAACACGTTAACCACTCGACAATGAAACTCGTTACAGCTAACCAAAAATTCCATTAACTCACCTGCTGTCCTGGCCATTGTCTCGGCTCTCCTGCACCCGCATCGCGTACAGTTCCTGCGAGAATAGCTGCGGTGTGCCGTCGTTGGTAACGGTAAATTGGTTTGATTGCGGTCACAAGAACACAACAAAGGAAAATAAAAATGAAAACGAAGAAAAAAACATAAATATTCTGCGTCATTAAGCGTGAAAATGCTAAGGATTATGAGGGTCATTAGCTATGACACGCTGTACCGATTATAAGTTAGTGCTATGAAAATAGAAGCAATGATAGGCAGGTTAAAGTAACCGATTGAGTAATCGGTTGAGTTATTCGTTGAGTAATAGGTTGAGTTATTGGTTGGGTAATCGTTTGAATAATCATTTGAGTTTTTGGTTGAGTAGTCGTTTGAGTTATTGGTTGGGTAATCGTTTGAGTTATTGGTTAAGTAATCGGTTGAATAATCGGTTAAGTTATCGTTTCAGTTATTGGTTGAATAATCATTTGAGTTATTAGTTAAATAATCATTTGAGTTAATGTTTGAGTAATCGTTTGAGTTATTAGTTAAGTAATCGTTTGAGTTATTGGTTGGGTAATCGTTTGAGTTATTGGTTGGGTAATGATTTGAGTTATTGGCTGAGTCTTCGTTGGAGTTATTGGTTAAGTAATCGGTTAAGTAATCGGTTAAGTAATCGGTTAAGTAATCGGTTAAATAATCATTTGAGTTATTGGTTGGGTAATCATTTGAGTTAATGGTTGAGTAATCGTTTGAGTTATTAGTTGAGTAATCGTTTGAGTTATTGGTTGGGTAATCGTTTGAGTTATTGGCTAAGTAATCGGTTGAGTAATCGGTTAAATAATCGTTTGAGTTATTGGTTGAATAATCATTTGAGTTATTGGTTAAATAATCATTTGAGTTAACGGTTGAGTAATCGTTTGAGTTATTAGTTGAGTAATCGTTTGAGTTATTGGTTGAGTAATCATTGGAGTTATTGGTTAAAAAATCGTTTGAATTATTGGTTGAGTCATCGTTTGACTTTTATTTGCAATTCAGTTCATTTAGTTAAAAGTAATGAAGAGGTTTTACAAGTAACTTACTTAGTGCACTAACTATTTGTGTATCTGTAAGCAGTTTCTGTGCCTGGACAGCCATTTTAACTTTTTAGTGATGTGTTTTTAAAACTCCACAATGCGTGCATTCAAACCATAGAAATAATGGTAATACCATGTCGCTAAAAATACTTCAGAAATAATAGTTTTTTCTAATCCTAAGAGTTACAGAGTTACTTATATGGCACCGTTCAGGGGCGGATTCAGAAAAATATTTCGGGGGGCTTTCAAAAAGTAATTCTTTACTTTTCATAAAATGCCTTTTAATTTGTATGTAGTTTTAAAGTGGATCCTAATATTTCGGGGGGTTTCAACCACCAAACCCCCTAAATCCGCCACTGGCACCGTTTAAACGAACGAGAAGAACAGCAAAACATATCGCGTGACATTGTAATGGGTTTACTAAAACCACACTCGAATTTTTAGGGAAGGTGCTTCCAGGTGCTGGTCCTGGAAAGACCCTCCTTGGGGCAATGCTTCATAACATCTGACGCTTAAATTTGTCGAGGATCCGTAATAAGTGTACTTTTAAAGTTTACAATAGAACTTCTTTGCCACGGTGACTGGATTCCTGTCCCATCATTATTCTATACTTTCCTAGCCACATGTCTCCCTACTCTCCACGCTTTTGCTTGTACCTTCTCGAGCTTAAGTTGTCAGAGAATCTTTAATGTATAGAGAACTCTGTCGCAAGTAAGACCTCTTGGGTCACTGTAATGATACAACTGGATCTCTAACCTGTCATTAATCGATTATTTTCTAGTGTCAGGACTCCCGCTTCCCGCATTCCGCTTTTACTCGTACTTTCCACTGCATTAACTTCATAATATTCCACTCTAATGAATGCGGAGAAAGTAGACACGAGGTTAACCGAGTGCTTGTACTACTACACTGTGCGTGAAATTTACCCTCAAAAATTCAGACATGGGGGGACCTACAGAGCGACTTTCTATAGATATTTATACTGAGTTGAGATCCACCAGCCGTTTGGCTGAATTGGCTCTAGTTTAAGAGAAATCCGACTTTGAAGTTTGCTCATTTTAGTCGAGTTCGTCGCTTAAGTCTTCGAACGTTGAAATGCTAATAGGTCCTAAATCGGTCCGTATATCGCTTTACTCTCTTCGGCAAGTTTGTAGATATTTGAACGACCAACAAATTTGCTTGAGACACCAATCCAAAAAAAATACATTCAAACTGTGTAATTGCGATATGTGCATTTTTTTGCGCAGCGCAACGTGGCGTATGAGTGTCATTTAATTATAATTATAATTACTTACTAATTGTAATTATAATTATTATAATATACCTATAGAAAGTCGCTCTGTAGGTCCCCCAATGTCTGAATTTTCTACTTGCACAGTGTTATTAATCGAAATATACCGACATAACATGTAGAACATCCTTTTGAAGCTTCTGAGTTAATTGTGCTTTTAATTTGGTAAACAATACCTGTTCCGAGAACTCCGAGAGCACCTCGTTTAGACGTTTGAGACCCATTGGACTCACAGAAATGTGTACTTAAGTCACTTAACTCATAAAACCAGTTTGAGTTTCTAACAAAGGTCAGTAGAACTGTGAACCAGTGGCACACACAGGGGGCTTTGGTGTTCAAAGCCCCCAAAAACAAACATTTCTGGTACAAAATATGGTTTCAAATAGTATTGGGCATGCAAGTTGCATGCAAAACCCGCCCCGCCCCCTCCCCTAAATTAAATTATGCGTGCGCCACTGCTTAAGGCTAATACTAGTTAATACCATAGATGAGGTAAGGTTGGTTAGGTTGGGTTCATCTCATTAAACAACAACTAAACTGCATTCGATCTGAATACTCAAGACCCGCAAACCGAATACTCGCCTACACTGAATTCAAACTCCATGTCATGTAATATCGAAAAACGAAACAAACAATAAAAGGTCTGTGGCAAATTTCATGGCTCAATAGTTACTCACCTCGCCATTTTCTGGTGGGTCACCGTTGCCAAATGTTGACGCAACCACAATTAGCAAAGCCTCATGCTCGATTGATGAAATGTCGTAATCGGACATGCAGTAAATCTGGCAAAAAAATACCAACAAAAAATAAGGAATCGTTAGTGGCAAGCAAACAAATCAAGAAAAAGCCCAAAGAACAGAAGCAGCCAGCAACAGGCTGTGGATGGCGAAGACAAGGACGAAAACGCCAACCACACCTGCAAAGGGCAATTTGGCCCAAAGTGTGGCGGTCGGCAAGGTCAGCAGTAAATGAGGCAACAATTAATGCAGCGCGCTCAAGCGGTCAGCAGAAATCAGCACAGCCAAACATTCAAAGGCCACTCAACGACATTCGAATGACTTTGGCCATCATTAAGAAAACACTTTGGAATTCATGAGCGTAAAGCAACAAGCTTTTGCGGTCTTCTGGTCTGTCTTCAAAGTCTTACGGCGACTTAATCTGTCGAGTAAGTGAGCGAGACCCGCCCCTTCCTCTCTGCTGACGGCATGCGCAGCATTCTTTGAGTGCCACAACTGGATCGTTTTGCAGCAAAGTGGCAATTCACGTTGCTGAAAAGTGTTGAAAATTGCCCGCAGGCCACTTATATATGTGAGTGTGTGTGTGTGTGTGTGTGTGTGTGTGTGCACAATGCCATCAGGCATGCATGAAAGTCAAAATGATAAGGATTCAAGTAGAAAAAAACACTGATATATTGAGTCCTCTTCACATGCTTCAGTTTGTGGTTTTTTGATTTGACATTTTTTTAACTTTTTTATTATTTTATTTCTTTTTTACATTTTTTTTTTACATTTCCGCACTGCATAACGCCTTTGTATAAATTTAATTTGTATGAAAATCTATTGACCCAATCTGTCATAAGACTGCACAAACTAATATTTGGTTTTTTCGGAAAAATAATAAAATAAATAAATTAAAAATCCACTGCGGACCAAACTTGCCCAATGCAAATATGCGACTTTGACAAAATTGCAATTTTTGGCTTAGTGCGACTCACCTGCGCGTTGAAAGCGTGTCCCAGCAGCTCGCACAGCTGTTTCGCATACTGTTCGGATTTGCCCGTCTCGGTCGCATACAAAATGGTGGCCTTTATGCGTTTCGACAAGGCGCGTCCGAATAATTTCGATGTAAATTTCACAGCCCTGTTTGTTGTGACGAGAACGAACAACGAAAGATACGGAAAAAACGTAGAAAATTTATTAACAATGTAAATATTTGTATGTCTACGAAGGTGTAGGTGCATGGGTCTGTGTAGTTTATATGTGTGGGTGCATTTCTTTATAAAACACGAAATATTCAATCGATTTGCTTTCAACTGTGCGAAAGTTCATTATTATGAAAAATCAAAAATGCCCATTTTAGATTGTTGTGGAAAGACAGAGATCCTCTTCAATACCAGCAGCCACAGCCGTTCAACCGTTCATCACTTTCTCTGCGCCTGTCCGGCTCTATCAAGTAAGAGACGGAAAGTGCTTGGCAAGCCAACATTTCAGAACTTTGAGGCGATAGCGAAGTGCTCCGTTAAGTCGCTAGACGCCTTCATTACCTTCTCGGACGCGGATAAAGAGTCCGAGAGGTTATGGAGTATAGTCCAGAAGACGAGACACCATCATACCTTATAGTATCTACCTACGCTCTAATTGGATGTCGGTACATCGCCCCTGGAACCAACCAACCAGTGAAAGTATTGTAACGATGAGGCACCCTGTCGCCTATGCATGAATGCTTTTACGGGCATACTTTTAGGCAAGCACTTTAGAGTACGACAGACTTGCTATAATTTCGATATGATTCGCGATGGTAATGGGATGTGCGAGAACGATCGAGAGATAGTCCAATTGGCATGTGCGAGAACAATTGGCGCGATAAGCAGGCAAGTATAAAAGGCAGCCGGGTGCCGCGCAGAGAACGAGTAAATAAAGGGTAAAGGGAAATAAAGGGGAAAGATGCAATAGTCCAATAAGTAGTAGCAAGCAAAGTGTAAATTTGTAAATAAAGTGATTGCTGGTTTTGGAATGCGTTTTGCGTTGAGTAATTGAAATGTGTTTTATTTTTCAAGCACAATCCAGAGAGACGAACAAAAGAGTTAATTTTCGTACCAGTATTTAGTACAAATAAGATTTTCCATTTCATATAGGAAATACAAGAGTGAAATACAACAATGAATGGTCTGAAAGGTTGTGGTGGTCTGAAAAGTTTCTGACCTCAACATGAAGATGGCAGCACCCATCAACAAAAGGTAGGCAATCTGTTTGCACCTCTTTTGAAAAGATCTGACCTCTCTCAAATTTCACACATTTTGAATGCATAGTTGTTGTTTGACAATGGTTTCAGTTAGTCAACGTAAGGGTTTTTGTTAAAAAGAACAAAAAAATCGAATAGAACAGGTCAATACCTCTACAGGTATCTCGAGCTTAGAACAGGTCAATACCTCTATGCACAGAGATCCTGTGTACAGAGATCCTACACCTTAATTTACCACAGTGAACTTTTGGGCAGCTAAGATTCAACGCGACTGTATCTGTATTGAAAATTTTGCACGTCCAAGAACTTCAACGATTCAACTATAACAACGCTCAAATTTAACAAACGGTAGAAGACAATAGGAGACATCGAATGTTCAGGACGTCCAAAAACTGCAACCACTGACCATGGCATCACTTACGTTCACCAAATGGTGCCGTGAAATTACTTAAAGTGATAGAGTCGAATTAATGTACGAGAGAAAGTATTAAATTGAGAGAGATGACAGAGGCCATGAATATGTCCAAGGAATATTTTTGTCACATATTGAATCAACATTTAGGCATAAGAAAGCTGTCCGCATTGCCGCGTTGGCTCACGTTAGATCAAAAACGAGTTCGTTCATTCGAACGTTTTATTTGGGTCGGTTAAAGATATGGAAATACTGCTAGAAGAATTCTGAAGTCTTAAAAGGAAATTATGTAGAAAAAAGTTAATGTAAGGAAATTTAAGGAATTTACTGTCTTGTATTTTTGTTAGATCGAATTGTTAGACCACCCACATTGCCTTAAAATTTCAGTGATTTTCATCATCAAAGTTGTTGCTTTTCTTCTCATTCACGCCGCTTTAAAGCATTGAGCTTAAAAAAACGGCTAAACGGCCAACGGCTTGAATTGGTTACGGTAAAAAAAAAATTCTACCAAGATGCGTAATTGCTAGTAATGATAGCCCTTCAAAGGATATCTTTTTCACTTAAACATCCATAAACCACAAACCTGACTTCTCAGACCGCAATCAAACCAATCCTTCAATCCTTATCACATCTCACAACATCACAACTGAAAACAAAACCTAAGTGTATCCTAATATTTATCGTAAACAAATCCTGTAAACATTCTTCCATGAATATCGCAACATACCGAGGCTTCATTGTAAACTCTGTGCGTTGGAAGTTTATAAAAAACATTCTAAATAAGAACTCCTCGTTTAATTTAGAACGAGAGAATCAAAGATTGATTCTATAACTAGTTCAGTGTTGCCAGATCAGCAGATTTCGGCCTAGATTTAGGAGATTCTTGGCCTTTTAGGAGAATTTTCAGGAGGAAGAATTGTTTAGGAGAAATTTCAGGAGATTCATATTTTATGTAAGGGGATTTTTCGGATCCTTAGTGAATTGTTGGGAGATTTTTGGATAACAAAGTATGATGTATTGGATACACTGGCAGCAAAACATAAGTATTTTGGCAACTTTAATAGTCAAAGCACTATTGTGTTAAAAATTTTTAAACTTACAAAATGTAAGCTCGAGATAGAAGTTCTCACTTATTGCATTCACAATGAAATCCCGCTAAAAGTGGCACTTTTTTGTTTAATTCATTTGTTATATGTTTGTTTTTTTTGTTAAATTGTTGTTGTTAGGCTGAAGATGAATAAAACAGCTGCATTAAAAAAAATTATATGTACCTATATATTTTTATTTTTTATGTAAAGGTTAATTCCGTTAAAATTACGCAAGTTAAAAAAAAAATTTAAGAGATTTTTAACTTTTGAGGGGAAATTTCAGTATTTTTTTAAGATTTAGAAGAAAGTCATTTCAGGTATCTGGCAACACTGAACTAGTTAGCAGTCCTTAGTGATGTGTCTGCCGTCTATCATCTCCTAGGAAAGACATCCCTAGCTTGGGGGCACTTTACCCTTTCTTATCCAGCTATGGACTGAAAAAGTCCGGCTTCCAAGCCTCAAATGGGAATCGAACCCATGTCCTCTGAGATGGTAGCCCAGTGCACTTACCGCTACCGAGATGCTATAAATCTAACAAGACGTTACAATGTCAATGTGCGCCATGCAGTGGCGCACACAGGATTTCATTTGGGGAATTCTGTATACAATTTTAGAGTTCAATACCATTTGCAACCATATTTGCCACCCAAAATGTCCTGCGTGCGTTTCCTTTTTGCATTGCTTCGTTCCACTTCGTTTCTTCACTATTTTCGTGCAACAACTATTTGCTACGATTTATGTTAGTTCCCAATTTGCATGTCTTTGCATGGCTTTATGTCGATTGGCAATTTGTTCCATTTAAAGCTCATAAAACTACATATAAAGCTAACAGCAACAACAATAACAACGCAAACAGCCAGCGACAGCAAATTGCGCCCGCAGACATTTACAAAAGTTGCAAAGTTTCATTTGCATATTTCGGCTGATGGCGGGGCCCACACCAATGTACAGCTACTACAACAACAACAACGGCATTAACAAAAACCATAACAATAAGCAGTCAGCAACAATTACAACGCACATTACAACATAAATGAAAAGCAAAATTTTTCAGTCGTTCTTAGTTGACTTATGGCCGGTTCCACGCCCAATTAGTAAATCAATATTTTTCTTTTCTGAAAAAATTATGAAAATTATGAAACATCCGAGCAGAATAGAAAAAATAAAACAATCATTATTTTTGAAGAAAAAATATAAACTGTAAAAAAAAATTTATTTTTAAGAAAAATCTCATCATCATAAAATTTTGTTTTAATAAAAAAAACTATAAAATAATTGAAATTTTTAGAAAAATACAAAACTCATAAAATAATTTTTTATTTTGTGGAAAATTATTATTAAAGTCATATAAGACATTTTGGCCGAAATCCGACAATGACAACAAATACAAGAAATGGGGAAGCTATTTGTAGTTTTTAGATTAAAATTCCGTGTAACTGAAGCGCACCGAAAGCTCCTCATCAAAATTAAGGGTTTTGAAATTTTCCAAATCGACAGCGGAAGCCAACACGCGGGCGGACAGACGGCCTTGTCAACCGCCGAAAAGCGCTGACAGTGACGCGCCGACACTGATTATTGCTATTCATTTTCGTAGGTTTTTGTCGTCAGCAACAGAGATCAAAATTTTTATACACATTTCGCCTCTCAACCCTTTGCATCGCTTTGCTGCCGTTGTTGCTCTTTAGCCTTTTGTGTACAAGCTCATGTATGGTTATTGTTGTTGTTTTCATTTATAAAGGACAAAAACAAATATGTGCGTCATTAAGCTGTCGGTGTGTGGCACCTACCGGCGAACGGCGACGCCATTTCGTGTAGTTCGCTCGGCTGTTGCCAACGACCGCAGTCGATGTGCGCTGGTTTTACTGTAATCTGTGTGCGTGTGTGTGACGTGTGTGTGTGTGTGTGTGAGTCTGTATTCGCTGGTGCATTTAAAAACTTGAACAATGTTAATTTCATTTTAATCAACTTGTAAACAAGGCCGCATGCATGGCTGTGTGTGTGTTTGTGTGTGTGTATGAGTGTGAGTGTGTGTCGTTGGTTGAAAGCGCCTTGCTGCCGCCTATTAACAAGGCCAGATATGCGGTTGTTGTTATTGTTCTTGTTTTTCTTATTATTTCCATTGTTGTTCTTGTTGTTGTTATTTTCATTTGTTCATTTTGCCATTATAGAAGCTGATGAATTTAATGTTTGCTGCATTCGCCATTGGTTCGACGTTGATTTTATTAAATATGCGCGCAACAATTACAGTTAATTGCTTTTAATGAATTCGATGCCAACGCCAATGTAGACTCGGTGGCTCCGGCACATGCACGCAGGCGCGTAGACGCAGTGATGGGCCGAATGGCCGAAGGGCGCACAGACACAGCCGTTCGAAATTGCAACAATCTTCATGCATAAACCAAAAACATTCTTGTGCGCCCAACTGTGCTTTACATATGTGTGGTGTGTGTGTGTGTATTTGTGTAAAAGGATGTTCGCTGGATGTTGAAGCGTGATACCGGAAGTGATAATTAAATTACGCACGCTGCATTTCGACATCCTCCAGCTGACGAACATTACTTCATAGTCTAACACACACACACACACTCGCACAATAGCTGTGCAGTAATTATGCGCTGTACGTGTGCTGAATTCATATTTATTGACAGATTAATTGATTGACAGCATTTCATGTAATGAAATTTCTGCACTATCGTGAAACAACATAATTCAGTAATATTGATATATATATTTGTTGATTTAACAGATATCAAATTTAATCTCATTTGAAATCCATATTTTGCAAGTAGTGAACGTCAGCAATTAGCATTGTCGGTATGGGAAGTGAGTAACTCATGGAATTGATACGGAGATACCAATTGCTATACTTAGTCTAGATTTTCCAAAGGCTCCTTTTCTTCTTCTTCTTCTACTCTGCTACTGAAGTTACCTGCAGTCTTATGCAATTGTTGTATTATATAATTAACCTTTTCGCTATTTTGTTGCCATATGGCAACATGCTACTTTGTGAACGTCTAAGCCCACTATGGATTCAAGAATACGTTTCTTTGTTAGTCCTTAAAAAAAGTTTTGAAGTTTTTTAAACAATACAAAATTATTAAACTAAATGTTTAAGTTTAAAGGAGATAAGTATACAGGTTGTTTGAATGTTACATCTTTACATAATGAAGGAAGAAGAAGCAGAAAAATATAAAAAACACGTTTAATTTGATTTTCAATTTAATTCAGATACGTTTTTTAAATAATTTTAGCTAAAGTAAATGAAGAAATATTAATTTTTTAGTTATGCGAAAAAATTGTATGCTATTTTGTTGCCATATGGCAACATGCTACTTTGTGGACGTCTGCATCCTCTATGGTTGCAAGAATACACTTTTTTGTTGGTCTTTGGAATAGTTTGAAGTTTTAGGAAAAATACGAAATTAATAAACTGAATATTTAAGTTTAAAGAAGAGAAGTATACACTTTTTTTAATGGTATATCTTGAGATAGTAAAGGAAGAAGAAACAGGAAAAATTAGAGAACTTTTTAATTTGAACTTTTCTTTCAATTTAGATACTTTATTTTTTAATTTTGGCTGAAGTAAATGAAGAAATATTACAATTTTCGTTATGCGTAAAAAGTTTTATGTTTAAATAATTATTACAACCACAACGATGTGGTTGCTCTCATAGAAAAACACTCTAAAATACAGGGTCCGAGTATAAAAATTAAATTATGGAAGGTTGCTAATATAATCACATAGAAGCCTAAAACGTAAAATTTAAAATTTTAACTTTCCCCAGTAAAAACCTGTAGCGAAAGGGTTAAGTAATTATTACAGCCACAATGCCCTGATTGCTGTACAATGACAACAAAAACAGGGTCCGGTTATAAAAATAAAAAAAATTATTATGACATAACCCATTTCAAGGGTTAAAATCAAATTGTCTAAACTTTCCAAAGACTTATCTTCTTCTTCTTCTTTGCTATAGTTTTATGCAGTTTTTATGATTCAAAGTATAACTTTCAGAGCCATCAAAGAAAACAAAACTATATGATATACAAAATGGATAAGATTTGCATTTTTTATCATTTCACAACAACTTGCTCGATAAAAGTCCTTTTGATGTGCGAAGCATTGCGTTGGTTTCGAAAAAGGAATATTTTACATTGTGAATTCCAGGGGCGGATTCACAAAAATATTATGGTGGGCTTTCAAAAAGTAATTCTTTAATAATTCATAAATGTTTATGTACTATATACCTTTTCATTGGTATGTTGTTTTAAAGTCGACCTTAATATTTGCGGGGGGTTTCAACCACTGAATCCGGCACTGGTGAATTCGAATAGGTAAATAAATGTTTTTTTGTTTTGGCCATAATTTGGATAATTTTGTATTTGGAAGGGTTTGAAACCCCAAAACCTCTCCTCGTGTGCGCCACTGTGTTGGGTGTGGTTGGTTGAGTGATTGGTTAAGTAAGTTGAGTGACAGCTAGTTTCAATCAACCTTGTTAGATTCAGGAAGTGTAGAAGCTTCGTAATCTCTCCTAATAGTTAAAATGGGTTTGAGGTCTTCTGGGTAGGAAGTCCCGAGCGTCCGTGCTAAACCCAGGGGGTGCCTTTAGAAAGTGAGTGAGTGTTTCCCTGTGGTCCTCCGTCCCAACTGCGACAATGATTGTATTGTACGATCCGTAATAGGATGTGATGCGATGTGATGAAATGTAACGTAATGTAATGTAATGTGATGTGATGTAATGTGATGTAATGTGATATGATATGATGTGATGTAATGTAATGTAATGTAATGTGATGTGATGTGATGTGATGTGATGTCATGTGATGTGATGTGATGTGATGTGATGTGATGCGATGTGATGTGATGCGATGTGATGTGATGTGATGTGATGTGATGTGATGTGATGTGATGTGATGTGATGTGATGTGATGTGATGTGATGTGATGTGATGTGATGTGATGTGATGCGATGTGATGTGATGTGATGTGATGTGATGTGATGTGATGTGATGTGATGTGATGTGATGTGATGTGATGTGATGTGATGTGATGTGATGTGATGTGATGTGATGTGATGTGATGTGATGTGATGTGATGTGATGTGATGTGATGTGATGTGATGTGATGTGATGTGATGTGATGTGATGTGATGTGATGTGATGTGATGTGATGTGATGTGATGTGATGTGATGTGATGTGATGTGATGTGATGTGATGTGATGTGATGTGATGTGATGTGATGTGATGTGATGTGATGTGATGTGATGTGATGTGATGTGATGTGATGTGATGTGATGTGATGTGATGTGATGTGATGTGATGTGATGTGATGTGATGTGATGTGATGTGATGTGATGTGATGTGATGTGATGTGATGTGATGTGATGTGATGTGATGTGATGTGATGTGATGTGATGTGATGTGATGTGATGTGATGTGATGTGATGTGATGTGATGTGATGTGATGTGATGTGATGTGATGTGATGTGATGTGATGTGATGTGATGTGATGTGATGTGATGTGATGTGATGTGATGTGATGTGATGTGATGTGATGTGATGTGATGTGATGTGATGTGATGTGATGTGATGTGATGTGATGTGATGTGATGTGATGTGATGTGATGTGATGTGATGTGATGTAATGTAATGTAATGTGATGTGATGTGATGTGATGTGATGTGATGTGATGTGATGTGATGTGATGTGATGTGATGTGATGTGATGTGATGTGATGTGATGTGATGTGATGTGATTTAATGTAATGTTATGTGATGTGAGCCTTGCGACATCCTTCCGAATGTTTCCAGCAAGTTGCTTCGTCGTACTTTAGCCATGTTTTCCTTGATATGTTGCAGGTAGACAGTTTGCTTCATTTTCACGAGATCAGTCAGTCCTCAGTCCTCAATCAGTTCTCCCTTTTAATAACAGCTGCCGTAGCTATTGTAATCCAGTTGACAATAAAACTGTTCAACAACAAAACTGTTCAGAGAAAGCTCTGCATCTTCCCAGTCTAATGAAGAGAGAGGTGAAAAAGTCGGGGAAACCCTGTTCTTCAAAGATATTAAGGAAATCTTCAACAACAAAATCAGCTTTAATTCACATCTCGTGTTGACTCTGAAACGCGCCAACAAGTCACTTATTGGCCACTTAACAGAAATGCTCGCTTAGAGACAATTTTTCCAGCACACAATTGAAAAATTACTTTTAAAATCCTGTGTAATGTCGAAGATTATCTTTTAATGATTTTTATTATTGAAAAAAATAAAATGAATCTTTAGAGCGTTGAAAGTGTTTCAAGTGGTTGTATATTAATATGCCGTGAGCATTTACGGATTAAGTTCTTAGTTACACTAATCCACATCGTTGAGAGCACTTTGAAAATCAATCAGATTATCAAGACGAGTGAAAACCCTTTAGGTAAGTAGTTTCCCGCCTATTATTTAGTTGTGCCCTCGCTCACATTGGGCATTACATCACTCGTATACCAAACGATTCTTTTTCGTAATCCATTTAAGGCTTTCCACTCGCACTTGTACAAGAAAAATCTACAGCCGAGCATACACACACATACATATATCTGTATGTACTTATGTAGAGTACCTATGTACATACAAAGTATATTGTCAGAGACAATGACACTGTTTGAGTAAACACAATTACAGCGCACATGTGCCATTGCTTTACGATTCACACACACACACACACTCACACACACTCGCACATGTAATCACACTTGTTGGTTGTTGAGTTGTTATCATTTGGCGCTTACGACGGCAACGAGTACTTACCTCGCGATTTGTTTGAAATTAAATTTTCGTCTTGGCTTCTTGCTTTTGCAATCGCCGCGTCCCTTCTTCCACACGTGCGTGCGCCAGGCTGGGTCCTGGTATTCAAAGGACGGCTTCAGATAGTACAGCGCCATCTCCTGATGGAAGACGGGCGTTATTGAACCCGACAGCGGTGGCACAATCCAAATCCAATCGGCCGGACAGCCGTTGCTATGTGAGGAAAGAGAAGCACAAACACGGTTAAATTGCAGGAAAAGCACAAAAAGCGATTGTCAGCAGCCAAAGCGTGCAGGCGGAAAAGGGTGTTAAAAGGGGAGGGAAATTAAAAGAGCGGAGCATCAAGTCAAATCGACAAGTTGGCAAAGGATAATTGAAAGTAACGAAGTACAATATTAGTTTAACTCGAAGCACAAACACACACACAGGCACACTGACAGCAATTGAAAATTTAGCTCGACACGGCGAAGAAGGAAGAAGCATTTAAAAAGCGAGGCGAGAACGAAACTCTCGCTCAACTGCTTTTAAAGTGAACGCTTAGGGCCATGAAAATAAAAGTGAATAGTTGAAAAAGTTCAATAGTTGAAAAACTGCAAAGAGAGAATGGAAAAAAAGTTGAACAAAAAAATGCAATGCATTCAAATTAAATGAAAAACGAATTTGTGTTAAATCATGGCACAAGTTTTCGCCGAATCATTGGCTTTCATTAGGCGCTGAACAGTGTGTAGCTGGCTTTAGTTAAAAAAAATTAAATTAAGTTGGCATATTGAAAATAATTGAATCACTGTCAAGCAAACAGGAACAAATAAAAAAATCGATGCTCCAATAAGTGGGCAATCAGATTGTCACATCGTGAACGTCAAAGTCAAAAGTTACGCAGGCAAAGCCAACATCCGCATTTACAGTTTTTTATTAGTATTTTTTTAATTGCTCTTGTTATCTGTTTTTCTTCTGATCTTCTTAAATTCTTATCTATCCATCTTGTTATGTTCTTATCATCTCATTTAATCTACTTAACTCCTAACTTCTAATTATTCTATCTTCTTAACTTCTTATATTCTTGCCTTTTTATCTTCTTCTTTTTTATCTTCAATCTTATCTTCTTATCATTTCGTTTTAGCTAGTCTTCTTATCTTCTTAACTTCTAAACTTCTTAACTCCTAGTCTTTTTATCTTCTTTAATCTTTATCTTCTTATATTCTTGTCTCATTCTCTTTTTAACTTCTTAATTTCTAGTCTTCTTAACTTCTTAAATTTGTGGCCTTTTATATTCCTGTCATGTTATCTTGTTGTCTTCTGATTTTCTTAATTTTTTATCTATCGTTCTTGTTATCTTCTTGTCATACTATCTTCCCATCTTCTTAACTCCTAACTTCTTATCTTCTAAACTTATTACCTTCTTAACTTCTTATCTTAATATCTTCTTATCATCTTATAATTTGTATCCTCTTAACGTCTAATATTCTAATATTTGTATCTCCTTAACTTCTAAACTTCTTAACTTCTAGTCTTTTTATCTTTTTTAATCTTTATCTTCTTATATTTTTCTCTTATTATCTTGTTATCTTTTTAGTTTCTAGCCTTCTTATCTTCATAACTTTTCATCTTCCTATATTCTTGTCTCAATAACTTTTTAACTTCTTAATTTCTAGCCTTATTAACTTCTTAAATTTGTATCCTTTTATATTCTTGTCATGTTATCTTGTTATCTGTATTTCTTCTGATTTTCTTAATTTTTAATCTATCGATCTTGTTTTCTTCTTGTCATATTTTATTCCCATCTTCTTAACTCCTAACTTCTTATCTTATTAACTTATTACCTTTTTAACTTCTTATCTTATAATCTTCTTAGCCTTTTGACGTCTAATCTTGTAATATTTTTATCTCCTTAACTTCTAAACGTCTTATCTCTTTAACTTTTCATCTTCTTATATTCTTGTCTTTTTATTTTGTTATCTGTTTTTCTTCTGATCTACGTAAATTCTTACTTCCATCTTGTTATCTTCGTAATCTTCACTCTTATGTTTTTACCATTTATATCTTTTTTACTTCTAACCTTCTTATCTCATTAACTTCTAAGCTGCTTAACTTCGAATCTTCTTATCTTCTTTAATTTTTATCTGCTTATATTCTTGTATTATTATCTTTTTATCTTCTTAATTTCTAGTCTTCTTATCCTTTTAACTGTTCATCTTCTTATATTCCCGTCTTAAATTCTTATGAATTCTTCTTAAATTTTATCCATCTTGTTATCTTCTTATCATTTTATCTTCTTATATTATTAACTTCTAACTTATCTGTTATCTGGTTTTTTCTAATCATCTTATTCGCTTATCTTCTTAACTGTTAGTCTTTTTATATTCCTAAACTCTTAAAGTTTTATCTTCTTATAGTCTTGTCTTGTTATCTTCTTAATTTCTAGTCTTTTAGTCTTGTTATCTTCTCAGCCTTTCATCTTCTATTCTTGCCTTTTTTCCTTATTGTCTGGTTTACTCCAAACATTTTGTCATCTTATCTTCTTAACTCATAAATTCTAATCTTCTCATTCTCTTATCTGCTTATCTTCTTAGCTTCTAATTTGCTTAACTAGTTATGTTTTTGTCCTGTTATCTTGATTTTTTTATCTTCTCATCGTCTGATATTTTTATCTATTCATCTTGTTATTTTCTTATTATCTTATTTTCTTAAATTCTAGTCTTTTTATTTTCTTTATCTCCTAAACTTCTTAAATTGTTATATTCTTGTCTTATAATCTTCTTATCTCTTATTCTTTTCATCTTCTCAGCTTCTTCTCCTTCTATATTCTTCTCTTCTCCTCCTTTTCGCCTTTTCTCCTTTTCTCCTCATCTCGTCTCCTCTACTCACCTCGTTTCTTCTCTTCTTCCCCTGTTCTTACTTCTACTTTGTTCCTTCGTCTTCTATCTTCCGGCTCTCCCTTTCTTTTTTTTCTGCACTTTTCTATCGTCATTCTTCTCCCGTCGCTTCCTTTTCCTTATTCCTTCTTCTTTCTAACAGTCTTTTGATTTTGATTTACCTGAAAACGGCTTCAAATTAAATCTTTTTAAACTATTCAATTAAGTTGATTATAGGTTACGATTTTTCTGTATTAGTCTGTAAGATTTACAATCGGTAGACTGAATAAGTAAATAAATAAACTTGTCTCTTTTCTCGGCTATCGCTTTCCCCTTCTTCCTTCTCCTCCTATTCCTTATTGTCTCCCTTCCATCTCGGCTCTCTAATCTCTCCTCTCTCCTTTCACCTGTCTCCTGTCTCCTCTCTCTTCTCTGTTCTCTGTTCTCTTTTCTCTCTTCTCTCTTCTCTCTTCTCTCTTCTCTCTTCTCTCTTCTCTCTTCTCTCTCCTCTCTCCTCTCTCCTCTCTCCGCTCTCCTCTCTCGTGTCTCGTCTCTCTTCTCTCCTCCATCTTCTCTCGTCCCTCCTCTCTCCTCCCTCCTCTCTCCTCTCTCCTCTCATGCCGCATTCTGATTCTCATTTTCATTCTCGTCTTAGTTCTAATGCTCATCTTCACCCTATTTCCTCTTTCCTTCATCCAAATCATCATCGTTACTTTGATTTTATTCTTAATTCCCATCCATTTTTTAAACTATTATATTAATAATAGTACCTATGTACTATATGTGCTCCAATTGATCCAATCCAGAACCATTACAAATTTACGAATTGAAAAAATTCACAATTTTTACTTTAACAAAATGTCTCTCATAAAAACGAAAAACAAACCCCGTTCACATTATTCTATTTCCATAGTACGATGGAATGGTGTACATGTATATATTTCAAGACATTCGTATGACTATTAATTGCCATCATATGCAATTCTATTACACAATCAAAAGATTACAAACGTCCCACTGTCACAATCCGGCGCTGATAATAGAGTCATTTGAGAACATTTGCCGAAGCCAGAAGCGGCGCTTACATAGAAAACTAGGCAAATAACGAAATTAATCTAATAGTGCACCACATTCATACATTATATACATACATATCTGCACGTATGTATGTAGTAGAGCCAAAGTTGCAGGGCTGCTTGTGTACCAAAGCAAAAGTGAAAAGTCAGCAAATCATGGCAACAGTTTGAACGTATTGAACCCGACTACACGCACATCGAAATGTATTTGAGTTATAGTCAGCAGGTGGCACAGCAATTGTAACAACCAACATACGTACACCAGTTTTAAATTTGTTGTTGTCTTTATTACAATTCAACTTTTGACATTACATTGCTAATTTGCGAAAACATTAGGCTTTGTCGTAGCTGTGGGGGGCCTAAACTTTATCGATTTATTTCTGCCACAAGTGTGCCAAGAACATTTTCATTATGTTGCGTCAAATAAATAGCAGTAAATGAAAGTCGTTGCACTCACCAAATTGAAAAGCATAAATATCTTTGGCACCTTAGCTGCTAAGGATCCAAACGCCGGCCAGCTACGAGCATGTGCACACAGCAAAGAAGTCATTCACGACACGTACGCACATAAATTACAGCCATACACACACACTGCGCACTCACTGCTAAACGGAAAGTAAAGCAAACAGGTGCACTCGAGCGAAAATACCATAAAAAAACCCAAACGAAATCATAATAAAAACGAAGATGTTACGCATACGCCACGTTGTGCAACTGGCTGCCATTGCTTGTACATACATATGTACGTATGTAAATAACAAGCACCAGTCGCAAACATAATAACAAACAAATTGGCATAAACAGGCTGTCATACAAACATACAATAACAACAACAACAATTAAGAATAACAATAACAATTACAAAATCCATCACTCATCTCAACGTCAGCTCAGCGCACTGTGGCGCACTCATGTACGAGTATTTAATCGGTATTTGAACAACAACAACAACTATAACAAATATTTGTAAATAAATTCAACGCGCACAATTGCCACTCACCGCAATTTCGATTCATTTTCGAAATGCTTCATGAAGCTCTCGCTCGCTGTGTGATGATCGACAATTGTTATGTTGCTGCTCTGATACGAATGCAAGACGGCAATGTTCACCTCCACCACGGCCTTGTCCTTCCACAGTGAGGTGGGTGTGCGCGTATCCAAGTTCATCTTCAGCGCCACGGTCTGCTCGTTGCGCAGTTTCGAGTGTAATGTTGTCAGTCGAGTCGTAGCAAGGACATGAAAGCAAGCGAACGCAAAGGATTTACTGATTATTGTTAAATTGCTGGGAAAATTGCTGCCAACAAAATTGCAGCTACATTAAATTGCGCGAATTTGTCGTTTGCTGTGTTTGACTACAAACTATTTATTGCTCTATTTACGATTTGTTCTAAGTCTCTTTGCTCTCAACTCGTAGCTGGCATTTCAAGTTTAATGAACTTGCGCGCACAGCTGCCGCCTTTCAATTTTATTGTACAATTTGTTTTGCAAAGCTTTGAGTGGATTGATTTGTGATTGATTTTCGAATTTAAATTGTTTTCACGTAGAAAATCGCAGCAAAGAAAGACAAATGGGGATTAAGTTTAGTTCATTTTTACCCATAAAAATTTATATAAACGTTAGTAATAGGAAATCCATTCCATTATTCTTCCAATAGATGGTTTCAGTACTCAGTATCTTGTTTTGTATAAGCGCAATCGGATCATGCAGGAAGGCATTGGAAAGATACGATTTCATACTAAAAGAACTTTTCAGTCAGTTTTTTAATTGCTTGACTTAGTTTGTTTGTTTGTTTGAGGGCGCGTCAAATATGGACAAAGAGAAATTTGGCATATTTCATAGTTTCCTTTTTCGATAAATAAAACTAATTTAAATATCAATAAATGAAAATGTGAATAATGTTTATGGTCCTTTAAGTTTTAGAGCTTCAATTAGGCTTATCACAAACAATTTGGGTGGCAAATATGGTTTCAAATGGTATTAGGCTCAAAAGTTTTGTACAGAAGCCCAACCGTCCAAAATGAAATTCTGTCCTGTCGTGTGTGGAAAGTCCTGTCTGGAAGATTAATTGTCGAAAATTCAATCAATTGTGTGGAAATTTACGAGTGCGATAGTCATATCAGCACTGTTTCAATTGTCCAGAATCTAAACATTGTACGAGAAACCATTTGGAAACACTTAGTTAAAGCTGGATACAAAAAAAAGCTAGATGGGTGCCACACAAGTTAACGCAATCTCATGGATCGAATTTCCATCCAACAAAATCAATTCATTTCTGAAGCGATTGATGACTGCTTATGAAAAGTGAATCAGTTACGAAGACGTTAAGTGAAAACAATCATGGAGATTGATGGTAAGATTGGCAGGGAATCATCTACTATGAGCTGTTCCTCTATGCCCAAACTGTCAATAACATTGTACAACAACAAAAAAAGGATCCTTTTAGAGGAGTTCAAAACCAAATTTACGCGTATTTACAGCATTTTGAAAGTTTACGTATGCATTTTTTTGATCAAATGATGATCAAAGTTTTCCCACTTTTGCACATTCTTATTGTGAATTGGCATACGAAATCCATATAACCTCACATTTTAGATATATGATGTGTTCAGCAATTTTATGTAAAATACCACAATGAACATTTTTGTGTAATATTTTAACCCTCTAGCTCCTATTGTTATGGGTAAATTTTACCCATTTTTCTTAAAATGCCAAAAAATTTACTTTGAAACAGAACTTTTTGGAAAAAATATACCACGAAAATATTCGCCATAAAATTCTACTATAAGTCTCTGAATACATCAAAGCTAAAAATTTAACTTGAGCGCCAGAAATAAGTCAAAACTGAAGAAGTGTTCAAGGATTAATTTCGTTCGAAGGTTCTAATGCATTCACCTTATAGGCCAAATCAGACATCAAGGGATTACCACACGTTGCCGCCAATGGCGAATGAATTTGCTGTTGAAAAATTTGCTTCAAGAGAAGCTTATAAGAATCGACTGTCTCAGTTTTTTGCCAATAAGAAAGCAGGTTGCTGTGAGAAAGACATAACTGAATGACCTTCAAAATGGCAAAAAGTTATCAAATAAAATGTTGCATATTTCAGCTAAATTGAATCATTTTAACTACGACAAAGAAAAGCCTTTAATATTAAACAAAAATAATTAATTTTATTTTACTACATCTCATAAAAACAAAATGACAATTCTTTATTATTTTTTTTAGCTGTAGCGCTTACAAATTCAAGTATGTGACCCTTTAAATTTTATTTTACTTTTATGTGTTTGCGTGTTTTTATATGTTTCCTTACTTTTATGTTAATTCAAGTTAAGTCCTGTGTCAACGCCTCGTTAAACACTCACCTCCAGCATATTACGCCGATTCGTATCGCACAGGTTGCGCGAACCAATTTCGGTGGACATGTACCAGCCGCTAAATGTTGTTGCTGTAAACTGCAGCCCGCCAACATCGAACAGCATACTGGACACTGCGGGCAGTGCGTACCAGCGCAGACCCAAATCAGCAAACCACTCGAATCTGCAAACAAAAATCAACAACAACAACAGCAACATGACACAAATTCGTCAATAAGCTCGAAAGAAAGTGAAATAGAAGAAATAGAAGGACTTTTTATATGTTTCAAGGTCACCAATTGCTATACACACACATACATACACACATATACAACCAACAGCTGGGAACTGGGACAAGTAGAAATTCCAACGAGCCAAAGTCGAAAGCTCATTGATGCATATGTATGAGTGTATGTTTGTGTGTGTGTATGTCTCTGTCTCGGCTTATCACATCAAACCATTGACAGCGACACATTTATTTTCCAGCATCAATTTTAGTTCTGTTCAAGCATTTTTTTATATAAAAAAGCCAAAAATAAACGCACATGACAACAACTATTAATAATGTTGTGGCTTCAATGAACGCATTTGTCATATGAACCAACTTTTTTCTCTTCTCTTTGAGCTCAATAAAACTTGGCCACAACACGCACACAACACATGACAAGTGTCCGTCACGCTTGTGGTCAGTTTGGAATTTCTGCATTTCTAATCGCAAATTTCCAGCTGAGCCTTAAGCCGTCTTAGTTCAGTCTTAGCCAAAAATTGCCATCACACATACACAAATATAAACTGTACAATAAAAACAACAACAACAACTAGAACTCATCTTTATTGCCAACTTACTTTGGATGAGTTAATGGTACTTCCAAGATTAATTCCGGCGGATAATCGAAATAGTCCGGATCGTGGCCGTTGGCCGACACCACCACCGGCAGAATATCCCATTCGGTGCCTTTGCCCTTCCAGCCGAGCTTCAGGCAAACCTACGAGTATAAAAAAGCAACAGACACCAACATCAAAATCCTACAACGAAAACATTCCTAAGAGCTGTTCGAGATTTGAGATATGGAAATCGAATGCGAATTGGCAGCTGTGGCAGGTGTTGCCTTTGCATACATTTACTCGAATACATGAATAAGAAATGTCAAGTTAGGGTTTGGTGAGGCTGGCAAAAGTGCCGCCACAGGCAAAATAAAACGCAAACAGAAAAGCAAAAAAGGCCAAAGCAGAAAGTGTTAAAGGCGGCCGGAAGTGGTTGTAAATCGTAAAATGAATTCAAATAAATCTACATGCTGACGATGGATGATACACAGTGCTCTGTCAATGGACCAGTGCGCTGTCAGCGTTGGGTTAAAACAGCTCAACATGGCTTTAAGAAGAGCATCAAACCCGCTTTTAATGGTAGATATCAATGATCCAAAAGAATTTTTTGGTTAATATTGAAACATTTATATTTAAATTTTTTATATATTTTATAGGTATTTTTATTTATAACAAAATAGTTAGTTAACGAAAAAATTAAAGTAATCGGCATTTCGCTCGATTTTAAAGTACCAAAACATTGAAGCAGTTAACTGCAGCTGGCAACTCTTTTTTCTGCTTAACCCTTTCGACGAATTTTACCCTGTGTCTAGATATTACTTTTTAGTATTTAATTCATAAAATATTTTCCTAACAAGTGTACACACAACATTTGAAGTCGCCACGCCTCTTTGTTAGAGTTCTGGAGCTAGTTTACTTTTGAAAAACTTTAGCTTAAAACGGGTTAAATAATTTTTGTATCAATATTTGTTAATTACAGAAAAATTATCTAATATTTATGGAAAAATACAAAATTATCACTTTTTGATTTTATTTAACCATTATTAAAGAAACAGGGTTTTGATCAAACGCGCCCAATTCGTAGACTTCAATTAGAAAACAAATTTTCCCTGATATCGCTGCAAATTATTGGAAATTATTTTGGGGATAACAGTAAAATTTTTGTCATTTGCTTTGAACTCACTTCTAAAAATATTAATTTGTTGGTGCCTACTTAAATTTAACCCATAAATCCCCATAACAGAAGACAAATCAGCTGATTATTTGCGATAGTTTTATTAGAATTGGTGAATTGTGTTAGAAATTATTGCAAAAAAGGGAAAGAATGCTCAGAGCCGTTTGAAAATAGTTGTGCTGATTATGTTAAAGGTTAGGTTAGGTTATGTTAGGTTAGGTTATGTTAACCCAGATATGCCTACCGCACTACATTTTGTGCAATTGTTAAAAATTGTGTTTACTATTCTTTAAATTTCCTAACAATACCCTAAAATGTAACACTTCGTTCAATAATGTGTGTGACTAACTAATTAAAACACATTTTTTTGCCAAAATTCGTTTTTGTTCATCAACATAGTTGCCATCGAGGGCGATACACCGATTATAGCGATCTTCCAACTTTTCAGTACCATTTTTTTTTTTGCTCCGAAGCATCGAAACGTTCTGGTTTTGGTCGATTGTGAGCTCGCGCGGCACCCACTTTGCACATAGCTTTCGCATACCCAAATATTCATGAACGATATGTCCAACACGTTCCTTTGATATCTTTAGAGTGCCAGCTATACAAATCAACCTCAATTTACGATCTTCCAAAATCATTTTGTGGATTTTTTTTATGTTTTCGTCCGTAACAGCCTCTTTTGGACGTCCACTGCGTTCATCGTCTTCGGTGCTCATATGGCCTGTACGGAATTTAGCAAACCACTTACGAATGGTTCTTTTTGATGGAGCAGAGTCCGAATAATGTTTTTCAAGTCATTCCTGGCATTGAACAGTATTTTTTTTCATTAAAAAACAATGATAAATCAGCACACGGAATTGCTTTGAATTCATTTTTTTTGAAAACTCAAAAGTAGTGTCACTTAAAGCACTGTAACTTGTAAACTAATGGTCGGATTGACATATAATTTTGACAGTAAGCCTAAAAAGGTTCACAATTTCGAAAAAAAAATATTGATTTAGTATTAGTGCCGCCATCTATGTGTCAATCACACACATTATTGAACGAAGTGTTAGGTGTACTACATGTAGTACGTTCGGCATATATGGGTTAAGGTGGCAGCTTATGATGCTCACATAGGCCCGTAGAGACTCATTGTGTTTTACCATAAAAGTAGGAAAGGACGCTAAAAACTACAATGTTAAAGGTAATCTATTCCAAACAACTCCCAGGATGCTTTCGTTCTGAGAGTTTTGAAATAAAAGATGCTCCAAAAAAGACGATGAAATCATGAATAAGATTCAAAAAGACTGTTAGGAGTATGTAAGCTGTAAGTACTACATCGCTAAGCACTAAATCGCTAAAAAACTGAAGATTGACCCCAAAACAGTTTTAAAGTTGGATACAAAAAAGCTCCATGATTTGGTTGTCTTATGAACTAATTTCAAAAAATTTAATGAAGTTTTATGAAATCAAGCCATTCTTGATGAAAAGTGATGAAAAGCAGATCACATATGTTAATATTGTTCGAAAACGGAGTTGATCGGTAATGAAGTTGAAACTTCAAGAACGCTGTCAAAGCCGGAGTTGTTGACAAGGAAAGAGAGGCTATGTGTGTGGTGGGAATTGACGACAAGAAAGGTAAGGGTTTGTGTTTGGTAGGACTATTCATTGGTAGGATCATTCACTATCAAAAATAAAGATGGAACCCCAAGAACTTCGTCAAAGTCGGAGTTGATGGCAAAAAACGTGAGGCTACAAGCTGCACTACAAGAGAATCATTCATTATTCCTATCAAACATAAAACTCCAAAAACGTTCTCAAAGCCAGAGTTGACGACAAGGAAGGGGAAGCTATGTGTTTGCTGGGACTACATTATCGAAAATGAAGATGAAACCGAAGAATGTTGTCAAAGCCGGAGTTGATGGCAAGGAAGGTGAGACTATGTGTTTGGTGGGAATTGACCGCAAGGAAGGTGAGGCCATGTGTATGCTGGGAGCAACTACCGCCTGGCTAAGCGATTAATTCGAATCCCCTACTGCCAGCAATTAATGCGGTTGAAACACGAAATTTAAACATTGGACCACACAGATCTTTGTTGATCAGGCAAAAAGTAGGAGAGTTCAGTTATGCCAAATTTTGGAGCATCCACCGCATAGTGATGACATTGAACCATTAGATTATCAGTTGTTCTGATCTCTGGAATATTTTCATGCTAAAAAAAATTTATCGCAAAAGAAGACTTCGATGAGAACCTGCGTAAGTTTTTTCATACGAAAGCACTGAAATCTCCAATAAAATAATAATAGTACTATCCGGAAAATGGCAAAAGGTATTCGAAAAGAATGGATAATATTTGTTTTATAACATGTAGTCAGATATGCCCACAAATGGACAGACAGACAGACAAACCAAAATTTTTCTGATGACATGTGTAACATATAAGTACATAATTTTTTTTTATGCCAAGCAAACCTACTTTTGGGCGAAATGACTGCCCAGAGTGGCGTTTAGAAAAATTTTATAAAAAACTATATGAAATAAGAATTTCAATTTTTAACTGATTGACGCGTAAACTCGTAAACCATGTAAAGTGCGTAAATTTACGAGCCTGTTGCGGCATCGCCCAATTTTTGCACTCGTGTAAACCATTTGTAAATTACAAGTTTTACAGCTTGACCAGAGTTCTATCACAAAGAAAGCAATCTGCTGATCGCCGACGGTCCAAATTAAAACATAATCGAAAAAATGTTCGCATAAAAAGAAATAACTGACCTCAATCAAAAAGATGTTTACATTTACTTAAGCTTTACAGCCAAATAAAAAGTTGTAGTTGGTTTTTAGTTGAATTCATTTAAAAGATTCCAGTTTTTATTTGAATTTAGTATCAAATTGACAATACTGAATGATTCGTGCGCTTTTACGAGGCTGTCTTTGCGTCGTTTTGCTCGGGAATTTTTCCGCGGCTCCCATACAAATTTTTACAGTTCGTTTACGAGGCTCGTAATTTTTCAAGATTTAGGAGGGTTTTATGCATTTGAGGGAATATCTTTATTAAACAACTAAATTACTGCCTTTCTTTATATGAATTTTTATATAAGTACTTATAAGTAGTTTTGTATGTGACTTGAAATTTCAATGTAAACAATCATTGTTGTCGTTACTCGTTTCCATCTTTTTATATCTTTATAGCATTTTGCATGTGAACATAAAAATAGTCAGAAACACATAAAACGCAAAACACCAAATTTAAAGCATTTATGTATTTTTAAACAATGTTTCAGCTCACCTCCGTAAATTCCGCATTCAATGGGTCGCCAATAATTTTGCCATCGCTCTGCTTGTAGCCCGCATACGAGATAAGTTGGCTGTTCCAAATGCGATAGTCGTGTTTGCCATCCGTTCGCTGCGGAAATATTGTAATGGCAGACCTGAAAAGAATTAAAGCAATGCAAATTTAATTTTTCATTATCACACATGTTGTGTGTTTATGTGAAAAAGTGTTCAATTTTTATAACAAATGAGTCACAGAAGCTCACAGTTGTTCTTTCTATTTTAGATTAGGTTGGGTTAGGTTATGTTTGGCTACGGTGGCAGTTTAGGGAGCTCACTGTGCTGCCACTTTTCAGGTGAAATTGGGAAGCGATTGAAACTCCCTTATGACGCAAATGATAGTGCTGACGTCCTCTTTCTCCTCGGCCGAGTCACAGCTGTGTCAAGGCTCATTGGTCATTGATAGCACGAAAATTGTTTCGTTCATTCTTTCTTTCAGTTCGTAAACTAGGTTAAGTAAGATTAGTTTGTTTTCAGTCAGGGTGACAGCTTAAAAAGACTACACGCGTTTCGGGTTGAAAAGAGAAGTCATTGAGGCTTCTCACCTCACAACTCCAATTGTATGGGGACGCCATCTGGTAGAGAATTTCTGAACCTTAATTAATTTCGTATTTTGTGTACTCAAGAAAGTTGCCGATCGCTGAATAAATCATTCAAATCGGTTAAGTAGTTTCCGTGATACGATGTTTCCTCGCTTACTTAATTCTCCACATTTACAAGTGGGGAGGTAATTCCATAGAAAATGGCCAGTTTTGTATGGCAGCCCCCTTAAGACCTGGAGATAGCGGGTAGGTATGTTTGGAAGAAACATTCGGAGGAGAAAATAAATGAGTGTCGGTCTTACATTTGACACTTCTGGGACCAACCAGGAAGCAGTTGGAATCTATTTTATAAAAACGATCATTTTGTATGGGAGCCCCATTAAGGGTTGGAGATAAGGTATAAATATGTTTGAGAGAAATGTTCAGTAGGGAAAACTAATGAGGGTCTGTCATAGATTTTAACCCTCTGAGAGCAACTTTCGAGCAGCTACGGAGCAATTTGTCGAATTTCGAAGCTCTTTTGTGAACTTTGACCTCGATGCGACGCCGTTAACCCCACTTTAGCCCCAAAATTATTTGGCTCATGTACTTTTCCACCAAACCGCATAAAATTAGAGGCTCTTCAGCATCGAGAACCCATTATTAAGAATCCCCATACAAAACTAAATCATGCCAACTGTACAGTGTAATTAATTACTAATTAATTTGGTTTATTTTAAAATCAAAATGCACTTGAAAGTCGAACATATAAAGGATTCATAAATTTAGTGAAAACATTAACACTGTTTTACTATTTAAATCGCTACTTTATGAGGCATTAAAAACCACTTTTTCTCTACCACAAACCTCTACCAACAACGTTACTAAACTTTCTGGTTTACTCTACTAACCGATAAATTGAACAAAAGCAACAACAAACAACTGAACAAGAAAACTATTATTACTCAAATCCCTGCATACAAGTTCACATGAGTGCGCAAACTTTTTCGAAAAGGGTCAGAAGCAAATCCCCTAATAGCCGACAGGCGGCGATTGGCTTGAAGACCTTTAACCGCATTGCCACATTGTTCAATTGGTAAAGTGCGCCAATAGAGAGGAAAATGAGCAGATTACGTTTATGACTACAACAAACAAACTATGCGTTGTGGGTGGGCGGCTGCAGGTGTGTGTGTGTGTGTGTTTGTGTGCGTTGGTGAAATATGCAGCAGAACCCAATGCGCATGAAGTCATTGTTGTGCTGCACAAATACAAATCCCACACATAAGCTCGCTGAATTTCCTGCATTTCCAAATGCAAAATTTCTATTTTATGCGTATTCAGTGCAGCAAATATTTCGATGAGCGATTTGAATGCGATTTCAACAGTCAGAATTGCAGAATATTTTGCATGGAGGGAAAAGTTTGAAAGCAAACTTCAACTCAATTAGCGCATTACAACAAAAAAATGTTGGGCCGAAAGTAGACAAAGAAAATGAGCTGCCACATTGAATTTAAAATTACTCACAGCATCATTACTGAGTTGTAACTATTGAAATGAAGTCAGTTAAATAATGCAAAGCATTAAGTCGACAGCAAAAAGTCGATATGTTGCCATATATATACGACATACATACTGTTTTTATGGGAGCTAATATGAGTCTGCCATAAAATAGCAAAATAATTCATTTTGATTACTTTGAATTTTAAGTTTTTACAACATTTTTCTTTCTAAAGCCCATCAAACACATTTCACATAATTCACAAATCCCACATTAAAGCCACAAAACTGTCACTTGAGTTAAATTGGCTACGTTCGAGCATAGCCCGACACAGCTGCGACCGCTGCCGCCCACAACCACAACCACGACCACAACCATTGTGCACACTGCTACCAACTGGCGCCATACGAATATGGAATCCGTTGGCCGTTCGACTGGTTGCGAAAACGAATTTGACACAAAAATAAAAGAGAAAAGTGTGCACAACTCACCTGAGATTTCCTTTGTTCGTCGCATATTTAATATGATTGCAGATGGCTTCAAACATGCCGCTCGTTGTGGTCACATAGCGACAATCGAATACCTGCAAAAAACGGCATAATTTTAGTTACTTATTGTAAAGTGAAGGGTAATAGTTTTTTGTCATTGAAAGTGGATTTTGTGTAAGTAAAATTTAAATTGAATTGTCTTTTTGTATTCTATTTTATTTTATTTTATTTTATTTTATTTTATTTTATTTTATTTTATTTTATTTTATTTTATTTTATTTTATTTTATTTTATTTTATTTTATTTTATTTTGTTTAATTTAATTTTATTTTACTTTAATTTATTTTATTTTTTATTTTATTTTATTTTATTTTATTTTCATTTATTTCATTTCATTTTATTTCATTTTATTTTATTTGATTTTATTTGATTTTATTTGATTTTATTTGATTTTATTTGGTTTTATTTGATTTTATTTTATTTTACTTTATTTTATTTTATTTTAATTTATTTTATTTTTTATTTTATTTGTTTTATTTTATTTTATTTTATTTTATTTTATTTTATTTTATTTTATTTTATTTTATTTTATTTTATTTTATTTTATTTTATTTTATTTTATTTTATTTTATTTTATTTTATTTTATTTTATTTTATTTGATGTTATTTTATTTTATTTTATTTTATTTTATTTTATTTTATTTTATTTGATGTTATTTGATTTGATTTTATTTTATTTCATTTCATTTCATTTCATTTCATTTTATTTTATTTTATTTTATTTTATTTTATTTTATTTTATTTTATTTTATTTTATTTTATTTTATTTTATTTTATTTTATTTTATTTTATTTTATTTTATTTTATTTTAATTTATTTTATTTTATTTGTTTTATTTTATTTTATTTTATTTTATTTTATTTTATTTTATTTTATTTTATTTTATTTTATTTTATTTATTTTATTAATTTTTTATTTTTGACAATAATAAATTATTTTACAAATACTTATATTGCAGCACTAGTGACAGGGGCCTTCGGCCCCTAAAATTATTGTATTTTACTTCATTTTATTTAATTTAATTTTATTTATTTTGATTTGTTTTATTTAATTTAATTTAATTTAATTTTTTTTTTTTTTAATTTTATTTTGATTTGGTTTGTTTTATTTTATTTTATTTTGTTTTATATTATTTTATTTTATTTTATTTTATTTTATTTTATTTTATTTTATTTTATTTTATTTTATTTTATTTTATTTTATTTTATTTTATTTTAAATTATTTTATTTTTTTTTTATTTTATTTTATTTTATCTAATTTTATTTTATTTTGTTTTTAATATTGAAAATTTACTCAATGACTCAGTATTTAGAAGCTCACAATTTCAAACTCTTGGAAGATTTAAATCTTCCAGAAATTCAAACCTCATATTTTACAACGTTGAATGCTTGAAAATTCGAATTGGCGGTTTTGTACAATTTTTTATTGGTCAAAATTATTGATGTGATATTTCGTTGTTATCAAATACCGTAAGTCCATGAGTTTATCAATACGAACAGCGTTGTTTGTTATTTATTTCATAGCATTGAAAGAGTTGAACCGTTTCAAACTTGTTAGTGTTTCAGTTAATATTATCTGACTAATTAATATGAACTGAAATACTAACAAATTTCTAATTGTTGCATAATTGTTGACTAGTTACATAAATTATTACACAATGTAATTGTTTGTTTGAAACTGATTGGAGAACAATAACATGCATTGTATGTAGATAAATTCTTAATGGATGATGGAGGCCAATTTGTGATTAGGCTTAAAAAATATTGATCAATGCAATGACGTTGCTGTCGCTTTTATTGTAATCAAGTAGTTGGCTACACAGCGACAATTGAATCTGACGACATCTTGAAGTTGAGTGACTGACTATGTCGCAGCCATCTTCAATGTGTTCGGACCTTAAGTACGAACTTGCTCTGCTAGTGGTGTTGTTGTGTTAATAAGACTACTGAATGTAAAAATATGCGGTGGGCTGCTTATCACAACTGAAGGAAGTGGAAAGGATAGAAGCTAATCCAAAGCTAACAGATCTCACTGGATTATGCTGAATAGCTGGAGAAAGAATTAGAAAGAAGGAGAAATTGATGATTTAGAATCGAACCCACGACCTCTGGGATGAAAGTCCAAGTCCATTTCAGGGGCAACATTTATTTATTTTACATTATTTCATTCTCTTATAAAAACAACATTTCACATTTCAAATCTTATATATAAAAAAATTCAAAAATTCTGTGTGTAGCCAGTGTTTGCGAAAACGGCTCATTTTTTCGGCAAAATTTTGTTTGTGTGTGATAGAAGCTGTCAATGCGGTGGTTTATAGCGATGTTACATGTTTGTACGGCAGGTGGGCGTGGCACCTCCCATACAACCGAAATTTTTAATATGGTATATCTTCGGAATTATACGTCGGAGAGCATTGAAATTTAGTACAGTGTCATGGCGTAAGCGTGTCGTTCCAACGGTAAAATTTACTGGGCGCTAGACAAGGGCGTGGCACTTTTATAATTCCGGTCTTACTTTTGAACTATAGCATTCACATCAACGACACTTGGTACAAACTAACGATTTGGTCCTGCCCTTCGGGGAGGGGAATAGGATGGATTTTTGGCAAGGGGGCGTGGCACCGCCCATACAACTCAATTCTTTAATATGGAATATCTTCAGAATTATAAGTCGGGCAGCATTGAAATTTTGTACAGCGTCATGGCGTAGACGTGTCGCTCATCCGGTTGAATTAAATGGGCGTTGGACAAGGGGCGTGGCACTTTTTTAATTCCGGTGTAACTTTGGAACTAGAGCGTTCACATCAATGACACTCGGTACAAACTAACGATTTGGTCGTGTCCTTCGACAGGAGGAATGGGGTGGGTATTTGACAGGGGGCGTGGCACCGCCCATACAACCCAACTTTTTAATATGGAATATCTTCAGAATTATAAGTCGTACAGCATTGAAATTTGGTACAGTGTCATGGCGTAAACGTGTCATTCCACCGGTAAAATTTAATGGGCTTTGGACAGGGGCGTGGCACTTTTTAAATTCCGGTGTAACTTTTGAACTAGAGCGTTCACATCAATGACACTCGGTACAAACTAACGATTTGGTCGTGTCCTTCGACAGGGAGAATAGGGTGGGTTTTTGACAAGGGGCGTGGCACCGCCCATACAACCCAACTTTTTAATATGGAATATCTTCAGAATTATAAGTCGTACAGCATAAAATTTGGTACAGTGTCATGGTGTAAACATGTCGTTCCACCGGTAAAATTTAATGGGCGTTGGACAAAGAGTGTGGCACGTTTTAAATTCCGGTGTAACTTTGAAACTAGAGCGTTCACATCGATGACACTCGGTACAAACTAACGATTTGGTTGTGTCCTTCGACAGGAGGAATGGAGTGGGTTTTTGACATGGGGGCGTGGTACCGCTTCCATTTTTGTATACATAGATTGTTTATCATGACTGACTGGTTGATTGATTGGTTGATTTATTATCGCCCAGCCCAAACCGCTGAAGCTACAAACATGAATTTTGGACTGTAGGTACATCTTGAAGAATGAACCTTCGCAAAGACGGGATTTTTTGAAATTCGGGATCTAAAAACGCAAAACAGGGGTTAAAGTGTTGTATGAAGAAACGTGATTTAATAAACATATTGAATTTGAACTTCCTGAAAATATTCTAGATCAAAACTTATTCGACACGTATTTTATAATTTTTCGAAAATCAAAATTTAACTGGCCCTACAATGGGTTAGGGTTTATTTACGGAAAGACTCGGAAACAAACAACACGAACCGATGGGCCTACGGGTTAAAAGTTTGTATGGAGAAACTGTGAAATGAAAAATATGAATTAATGGGCCCATTGACATCAAACTTGGGGAAAGTACTCTTTGTGAGAAATAATTTGACACGTATTTTTCACTTTTTTGAAAATCACAATCTAACGGGGTCAACAATGGGTTAACAATTTGTATGGAGAAACAAGATTTATTGGGCGTTCTAACTTTAAACTTATCAAAAGCAGTTCAATCGGGAAATAATAAAAACGTACTTTTAATTTTTTTGAAAATGGAAATCTACCATGGTAAACGAAGGGTTAAGAATTTGTTTGGAGTAAATGTGAAAACATATGATTTAAAGGGCCTTCTGACTTCAAAATTTTTAAAACACTCGAAATCAAAGATAGACACATGTTCTTTTTTTAAATCAAAATCTGATGGGCTCAACAATGGGTTAAGAATTCGTATCGGGGGAAACAGGAGAGCTTGCGTGCAAAGCCGCAGGGCCCAGCTAGTCTTATATATAAAAAAATTCAAAAATTCTATGTCGGGAAAGTGTTTGCGAAAACGGCTCATTCTTTCGGCAAAATTTTTTTTGTGTGTGATAGAAGCTATCAATGCGGTGGTTTATAGCGATATTACATGTTTGTACGGCAGGTGGGCGTGGCACCTCCCATACAACCGAAATTTTTAATATGACATATCTTCGGAATTATAAGTCGGACAGCATTGAAATTTAGTATAGCGCCGTCCCATAGATGTGTCATTGTACTGGTAAAATTTGGTGGGCGTTGGACTAGGGGCGTGGCACTTTTTTATGACCCAAATATTCCGCTGAACTATAAGTCGCACAGCCATGAAACTTAGTATGAACATATCACGTACTCATATCTTTCGACAGACGGTATGAGGCGGGTATTGGACAAGGGGGCGTGGCACCACCGATACAAGCCAAATCTTTAATAGAGAATATCTTTGAAACTGTTAGTCGTACAACACTGAAATTTAGTATAGTGTCGTTCCATAGATGAGTCATTCTACTGGTAATATTTAAAGGGCGTTGGACAAGGGGCGTGGCATATTTTTTGTGACCCAAACATTTTGCTGAATTATAGGTAAGTCGCACAACAATGAAACTAAGTACGAACCTACCATTTTCTCTTTCGACAGAGGGAATGATGAAGGTATTAAACAAGGGGGCGTGGCACTGCCCATACAAGCCAAATTTTTAATAGAGAATATCTTTGAAATTGTTAGTCGTACAACACTGAAATTTAGTACCCCGTCGTCCCATAGATGAGTCATTCTACTGGTAGGATTTGATGGGCGTTGGACAAGGGGCGTGGCACATTTTTTGTGACCCAAATAGTCCGCGGAACTATAGGTAGCACAGCAATGAAATTAAGTACGAACCTACCATTTTCCCTTTCGACAGAGGGAATGATGAAGGTATTGAACAAGGGGGCGTGGCACTGCCCATACAAGCCAAATTTTTAATAGAGAATATCTTTGGAATTGTTAGTCGTACAACACTGAAATTTAGTACCCCGTCGTCCCATAGATGCGTCATTCTACTGATAAGATTTTATAAACATTGGACAAGGGGCGTGGCACATTTGTTGTGACCCAAATAGTCCGCTGAACTATAGGTCGCTCAGCAATGAAACTAAGTACGAACCTACCATTTTCTCCTTCGACAGAGGGCATTGTACGGGTATTAGCAGCAACATTGCTTATTTGAGGGCCTCGATTGCGTTAATCGCTAGCTCCCTTCTTTTCCTTTAGTTGGTTTTCTTCGTCAATTTGCATCGCCATAGATTCGCCATCTCGCGTATTTCATTATAAGAAAACAAAACATGTCGTGCGGGACGAAGTTCGCCGGGTCAGCTAGTTATTCATAAATTCTTCTTATTTCCTTTACCACACCACGCAAATATTCCGCCCATTCTTACAATCACAATTAATTGCACAATTCTTGCGAACCACAAAACAACAAAACTTGCCCCAAACTGAACAACTGTTACAATGTGCCTGGAAGTTATTCTCCCAAAAAAAATGCAATAGTTGCAAATGCCAAAACAAGAAACCCTGCAAAAAAACTGACGCTGCAAAATTAAATTCTCACCACAGCAAACCGTAGCATACTGACAGGCGCACAACTGCAGCCTGCACGCTTCAGCAGCGCCACACTTCGCTGCGCTGCGCTGCTCTGCTCTGCACTGCTGCGAGCGCAATGAATTTGAAATTCAAATAAATTTAATTTGCAAAAGCGCACAGATTTATTCATATTTTCTGCTCACACCTTCTTCACCTGCTGCGAGAAGCGTTTCGTTGCTTTCCTTTTACAAGTACAACACTCTAAGCATGTATGGGTGTGTGTGTGTGTGTGCAGCTGTCGCTGTTTTTCTTTCCTTTCTATTATTTGTTTTATTTGTATTTATTTTTGTCTCTTTTTTATTGCTTACAAACGCTTTTATTCTGCTTCTGTGCTCACTTGGCGTGGCTTTTGTGCGCCGCGCGTGTGTGTGTGTGTGTGTGTGTGTGAGTGTGTTGAGTGCGCATTTTTTATTGTTGTTGTAGTAATGCGCATTTGCATACACACTTGAATGAATTACTACAAACGTCCATGCAAATTGACGCAACAAATAAGGCAACGCATGAAAATTAATTCATATTCGCTGGCAACTGTCTTTTTTACGCTACAAGCTGCAGGCACACGAAGACATTTGCATGCGGCAACTTGGCATTTTCAGCTCCTTGAAGCATTTAAGGTGTCACAGACCACTGCGCGCGTAGTAAACGGAGTAATTTTTAAAAGTGATTATAAAGTTTATGTGGCGTAAAAAAAAATTCAATTGTTTAGTTTTACTAACTCTTCAGCTATAAGAAAAAAATACTAAAAATGTATTTAAGTGTAAATATTACAAAGTGTGAAGTGCAGTGGACTTCCATCCCAGAGGTCCCCGGGTTCGATTCCTAGCTTGCTTGGCCTTGCACTATTCTAATATTTATAATTTTTTTCTTCTTTATAAATGTTTAAAATGAATTTTCTGGATAAATCAGCAGTCAAATCCTTTTCCTTTGAACACGCCTCTATACTTCTTACTTCAATCAGTTGCGGTTAGCAGCTCGAGCAGATTTTCATATCTATTAGCCGCACTAGCACAACAACAATCCCACAAGCAGTGCCAGTTCGGACCAACGGAAAAATTAAGCAGCGCATACAACATCCAAAATAAGCTTATCAAAGGCACAAACCTCAGTGTTTTCGAATAACACCTCCACTCTACACAACTCAGTAGTAAATTTTCAAATTCGGAGGCGTTGTTTCTAGAGGACGACAGATGGCAGCTCCATGACCTAAGACTGCTAGCGATACTTACGTTTATCCTTGAAGAACTTTTGAACTTCAAATGATTATCCTAACCAACTCAAGGCATTAGACTAGTTGAAGCCCTATGGTTCCAAATAGAGTGGAACGGTAGTAGACAGCCCCATAACTCAGGACCCACTCTGGTAGAACTTTAATCGCTTAACGTAACCAACACAAGGCATTAGCCTTATTGAGGTCCTATGCTTCCAGGCGTATTAAATAAGGAGAAAAGAACTTTAAAAAATTTACTTTTTAATTCGCATAAGAGCATGTGACCCCCTAACCCTTTCGCTTCGGAGTTTTATCTCGAGAACGGCTTGTTTGTTTCTGTAAGGAAATTCGGAAACAGGGTTAAAACAAATGTGTTTGAGATGTAAGCAAAGTCCTTGATCCTTGGTCGTTATTCTTGGAACTTATAATCTTCAGCAGATGAATGGACATAAAAATCGGTCAATTATAAAAGCCACATTAATAAAACTAATAGTGGAAGCTAATTTTGTTATGCCTCTTTCACCAATCATTGGGTTTGTATACTGTCCCAGTAGTCGCGAAAGGGTTAAAGCAGTGGCGTACAGCACTGAAGTGGCGGCATTCAACTGAATTAAACTCATTTTTACAGCATTTTTATATCGATCAGCATTTTTGATCGAATTGCACAAGGTTGACGTCGTGGCTAAATGGTTGGTGCTTTGGATAACAGGTTTGATGGACGTATATTCTAATGACCTTGACCTTGACCTTTTTACACTTAGGTCATGAAGGCCCATTATGATACCCTAATCAATCGAACTTAATTCCGCTCATTGAATCAGTTCGAGTTCCAGCCTAGTAGACTGTGTAGACTGTAGTCCCATAGATTATAGAAGAAGTTACTCTGTTTTGGTTATTCTTCAGACTCAAATTTCCTTACTGACAGAACAAGTGTGAACTACTCACGAAGTTACGTAGACTGCCAACAGACCTGAGACCAGTTGAACTGTTGACTTCAAAAAGTATGTCTATATTATCGTAGAAGAAACTTCCCAGTTCTTTTTCTTTTTCAGTCTCAAATTTCCTTACTGACAGAACAAGTGTGAACTTCTCACGAAGTTACGTAGACTATGAATAGACCTCTCGGCTAGATGTCGTATAGTAGGTTTTCGTAGAACTGTTGACTGTAAAAAGTCGTCTCTCCTAAATTTCCTAGATTCTAGTAGAAGAAATTTCCAGTTCTTCATATTTTTCAGTCTCAGATTCCCTTCCTGGCAGAACAAGTTGGAGCTTCTAACGAAATTACATAGACTTTGAATAGGCTTCACTTCTAGATCGCCTAGATTGTCGAAGAGAAAGTTGTCCAGGTGGGTCTTTCCTCTTCTACATAATACGGAACAAATGCATAGAAGGTGAAGTACATCGTCAGAAAGCAAACCCAACCTTTTTGCATGGGTACCAATTACATAGAACACCAGCCATGGTTTTCATTTGGACCCTTTTTAGTGAGAGAACTTCTCTAAAACGACGAGAGTTTGCGGGTTTTAAGAAGTTTTCCCTAGAAGTTTTGTTTCCCTAATACAGGCGAATCTTTTCTCTAGAAAGTCAACATTCTTTTCAAGAACCCAAAGAAAGCGTCACATTGAAAAAAGTTAAAACAATAATGAATATTTCCTTTGTGTTTAACTACATAAATGTGATTCGAATTTAAAGTGTATAAATATTTATTAAGTGTTAAACTACATAAATATGGATGACATAAATGCTGCTTTAAAAATCGAATCAAATTTACCGCAAAATTCAAATTTACCTCAAAATACTAACTTTACATATCCGTATGGCGTTAACCGAATTTTCAATAAATTCAGCCGCAAATATTTAATATTCATTTGCCAATTTTGTGGCTATTACGTGTAGTAATGAACATTTAAATTTGTATAAAATTAAAATGGCAACCAAAAACGTCTGCAAGCATTCGGCTCGTTCACTGTGCGGCTGCAATCTGACTTTTCCCACATCACGCAACACAACACATCACATCACAAATCTATGCCAAAACTTTCAGCTTTACGTTTAAGGTAATAATAAATTCATACAAGCACATAATAAAATTTTAAAATTCAATTTCACGCCATGACTTTTCAAGTGACCCTCACACAACACTTGAGGCCGTAGTTGACCAACAAAATAAGCGATGACACTTCAACCCTTTTCAAGTGTGAACTTAATTAAGAAAACATCCCCTCGAACGACAAACGCGCTCGGAAACTAATCAAAAAACACTTAACTACAACTGTAATGCCCACTTACCCACACACACACACTCATACACACATACCTAGGTATGCGTTTGTCTAACTGGATTTAAGTGCAGCAATATTAAAGCAAAGCCATTCGAAAAAAATATGCCGTATCTGCTGCACAGAAATATTTCACTTGAGCTGTTGTGGCCCACACTTTCAGAGACACGGCCACAGATATCAGACAACACAAGTCGATAAATGTATTTGTGTATGCGCACACATACATACAGAAAATACATACACACTGCAGAAATGCTTCGCTTAGTGTTAAAATTCGAGTGGCCAAAACAAGTCGGCACAGCTTGGGCGCCTCACAGTATGCTTCATAAAAGTATTTATGCGAAAGAGAAGCGAATTATTGTGCATTTTTTGTTTACTGCCAACAGCAAAACACCAAAAAGGGCCCATGACAAATATTACTGTTGTTGTTATTATTTTTGATTCAAGCTTTTATTGCTGCACTGTCACGGCCGGAAAGACGGAAATGAAGATGAAATCCATATGAATTGACTGAGAAATGCAGTCGAGTGAAATAATTGAAAAAAGGTGCCAGTGCTCGACCGTGGAAGGAAGGAAGGAAGTTTAGTTGTTCGACGGAGAAAATCAAAGAGGAGACTTATAGTCTTCTCTGTTACTGCGCAGCTTTCTAAAACTAGCAGAATCAGCCTTCCGAATGACTTGCAGTATAAACGCAAACCTAATTTATTTCTATGTAGTATCATAATGGTGGACCCATTGACCTGTGACCTAATTGTATTTTATAGCAAGATCCCACGTCCAGACGGCGATTTTAAGCTAACCTCAACCGAACCGAAGCGAATCGAAATATGCCTCAATATTGTAATAAACAGTTGTGAGGGTTGAAGAAAGTTGAAGAAGACGCTCTGATGATTTATAAATACATGAATTTCAAAACAGTTTCAGACGATTCTCTGGCAGATCACATTATGTTTCTGCTCTTAGAAGAGTTTGTGTGGCCATTAATTTTACTCCATTCTTGGGATCGAACACAAGTTGGAGTGAATTAGTTCTTACTAAGCCGAGGAACTTGCTGGCTTCATTGGGTGTACCATAATTTTCATAATTTCAACAAAGAACAGATTTAATAGTTATGTCCAGAATATCTGAACTCCCATTTCACACCATCTGCGAACAAAAGGAATCAAAAAGCTTTTCTAAGTGAGAAGAGTTACTAGATCCTGGCATTAAAATCAGCCTTATGACTGGCTTTTTTGATCTTTTTGATCTTATTGAATGTGAAAAATACGCAAAGACATAGTTAGAGTTAGACGTAGTTACATAGTTGAGATCTCAGAAAGTCCGAATATGATGTAAAAGTAATGAGAATAAATATGCGGAGAACGGAAGCAAGAACAGGAAGAACCAGGAAATGTGTGCAAACAAATTGAAATTAGATCAAATAGCATCAAATAGAATCAAAGACCAATCAGCGTTGGTGAAAGATAATGAATATGTGAGCTTGATGATCATCATTAAGATGAAAATAAAGATGGATATGAGTATGAAGATGAAAATATAAATAAAAATAGCGATGAGGAAAACAATAATGAGAAGGATAACGATGAGGATGAAGATAAGGATAGAAAAGAGAATAAGGATGAGGATAGTGATGAGAATGAGGATGAGACTAAGACTAAACTAGAGTTAGACTTAGACTTAGACTTAGACTTAGACTTAGACTTAGATTTAGACTTAGACTTAGACTTAGACTTAGACTTAGACTTAGACTTAGACTTAGACTTAGACTTAGACCTAGACCTAGACTTAGACTTAGACTTAGACTTAGACTTAGACTTAGACTTAGACTTAGACTTAGACTTAGACTTAGACTTAGACTTAGACTTAGACTTAGACTTAGAATTAGACTTAGACTTAGACTTAGACTTAGAATTTGAATTAGAATTAGAATTAGACTTAGACTTAGACTTAGACTTAGACTTAGACTTAGACTTAGACTTAGACTTAGACTTAGACTTAGACTTAGACTTAGACTTAGACTTAGACTTAGACTTAGACTTAGACTTAGACTTAGACTTAGACTTAGACTTAGACTTAGACTTAGACTTAGACTTAGACTTAGACTTAGACTTAGACTTAGACTTAGACTTAGACTTAGACTTAGACTTAGACTTAGACTTAGACTTAGACTTAGACTTAGACTTAGACTTAGACTTAGACTTAGACTTAGACTTAGACTTAGACTTAGACTTAGACTTAGACTTAGACTTAGACTTAGACTTAGACTTAGACTTAGACTTAGACTTAGACTTAGACTTAGACTTAGACTTAGACTTAGACTTAGACTTAGACTTAGACTTAGACTTAGACTTAGACTTAGACTTAGACTTAGACTTAGACTTAGACTTAGACTTAGACTTAGACTTAGACTTAGACTTAGACTTAGACTTAGACTTAGACTTAGACTTAGACTTAGACTTAGACTTAGACTTAGACTTAGACTTAGACTTAGACTTAGACTTAGACTTAGACTTAGACTTAGACTTAGACTTAGACTTGAGATGGAGGAAGAAACTAAGACTGAAACTGAGGCAAAGGCAGATTCATAGACTGAAACTTAGTCTTAGAACGAGACTAGGTTAGACTTAGACTAAAGACAGGTCTGACAGGTAACCTGTCCCTGTAAAGCCTAACATGTTCGTGTGTTTGAAATGTCCTCTAACCTCTGTCTATGTGTCGAACGCCTCAACATATGCTTTGGTAAACAGCTGCGAATTCATTTCATTTTATTTTGTCGCGTTTTGTTGATGTTTTACATCACACACTATTTACTTGGCTTAATTTTTCGTCTCATTTCGAGTTGCCGCTTGTCATAGCGTTGCGTTGCGTTGGGTGGCTTTGTGTTGTTTTATTGAATTAATTTTTGTACAGCTTTTGTTTATTTTGTTTTTCGATTCATTTGTGCTGTTTGCAATGCGCAAAAAGTATGCATTGAACTTGTGGAAACTGGGTTTTGTTTTGTTATGTTGTGTTGTATAATTTTTGGAAATCTCACAATGGCGAAACAAAAACGAAAGCTCGCACATAGCCGCAACCAGCATCGTCATCAATGGCACCAGACCGAAGTTTTGCGTATTTTTTAAATTAATTTTAACTTTTCATTTCATTTGACTTTTTCATTTTACATAGTTTTGTTTTTGTTGGCGACATGCAGTGAGCCGCCAAAACGCTGCGCCGAATCCGGATTTTGACTTGCAAACAGTTTTGGAATTTATTCATGTGTACTTACTTTTAAGCTTTTATATGTGAAGAGATGTGTGTGTGTGTGTGTGTGTGTGTGTGACAGAGACATAGCTAAGATTTCAACAAGGAGGGAGTCATTTCTAAAAGATTTGAATCAAGTTATGTTAAATACACTTAAACCAGAAGATTGTAAAACTAAAATAGAGGCGTGGCCTGTAAGGAAAGACACATAGCTAGGAACGACTGTTCGTCTGTCAATTGGGTGATATGGGAATGAAACTTGTAATAATAAAACAAATTTTATGAGGTCTTTTGATTTTCTAATTTGAACACCCAGCACCCTTCTGGACTACGTCCCTGTTGCATACATGTATGTGCGTGTATGATATGTGTGTGTGTGTGTGTGTGTGTATGAATCACAGCGCGTACATATACGCAACTGTTATGTAGCCAAATCTGCGTGTTTTATGTGGCTTGCATGTGTCAAGCGTACTTGAAGCCATTTAGTAAAACTTTTAATGAAATTCTTTACAAATTGCCTCACTTCGTGCGTATGTGTGTGCGTGTGTGTGTGATTGTGGATGTTAGTGCGCGTGTGTGGGTGGTAGCGTGTGCGTCAACGCATACTTCAACCGTTCTGTGGTTGACATTTGAATAATTCAATTCAGTTTTACAATTATTGGCAACCTTTCAACGCCGAATGCAAGAAATTTTTAAACTTGTTTTCTCCCCGCACGCCGTTGACAAGTTGAATAGTTTTTGTATGGCAATCTGTAGCAATTAAATTTACTGTATTCACCTGCAATTTTGACCACTGTATGCGTCCAATGCAGCGCGATGAGTTGCGCCAAGCCAGTTTGGCGCCATAGATTAGCTCCGTTTCGGTCAGCTGATAGGAGCCATTGGACTCGATGCTCTGTCGCACTTGTTTCCAGCGCGTGTCGTGCGCAGCGCTCGAAGATCTAAAAAAGATTTCAATAAACATTAAGTCAATTTAATTAAAAACAATTTTAATTAAAATAAATGCATTAAATGCGTCAACAAACTAATTAGGGATTTGTTAACCAAGAATGTATAGGCGTCAAGGAAAATAAAAAATTACGATACAAGGACACAATATTCCAAGTTGTCTTTAATTACACCAATTTTCGAAATCTTACTCGTTTCGATTTTTTTCTACGTTTAATAAAAATAATTTTGATTCATCAACAAGTTCATTGAACTTTTCATCTATCTATTCTCTCAACCATTCATGTCTCGAACCATTTGTATCTAAGGCGCAAGACACAACCACTTCAGTCTGTCTTAAACACTAGAAAAACCTTTGCGATCATTTTGACGGTTTTTCATTTTTAAATATCTGTATTTTCTCTAGTATTTCTATCAACTTTTGGAGAGTTTTATTTATTTATTTTATCGTGATAAAATTATATATATTTTTTAATTTATTTTGTAAAAAATAGCCAAATCCGATTTCCTTTTCGAGATATCAGCAAATATGATATGTAGTCTTTGTAGGTATGGAAAACTTGGAGTCTTTCTAGCGTTAAGACAATACAAGTCATGGAAAAATGGGCTTCCATAGAGAGTTCGACAGTCAATAACTTTCAGTCCGCTCCTTTCCCTTACAACTTGACAAATGCGCCCAACTGTTTTGACTTTGAGATTGTGTTGGTTCTTGTCTTGTCTCTAGCAGCCGTAACTCAGTTGGTTTGTGCCTTGGACCATAAATCTAAAGCTATCAAATCGGTTAGAATTCTCATCATTATAAAAATAATAGTTTTTCTTTAAAGGTTTTTTCTTTTTACTTTATAGCAATGATCACAATTTTATTTAATTAATTTATTTATTAATAACACAGCACAACAAAAACTTTTCTTCTGTTGCATGGAATTTTTCTACTGTTTCTTACTAACTTGGGTGCGCTGATTTCGAATCTACCCTCAGATTTTTTCTAGCAGCTCTAGTTTGTGAGATATAGGTACCGTGTCATTTTTTCAGGTTTTCCTCTACTTTTTCCATATTTTTGATTGTAATTTCTTAACCAAAAAACCGATAGACATGATTTTCACCTTATCGCATTAACAACCCCGCACGGCTTCTTTTCCGATGCAACTTATTTTTATAAGTTTTAACATGCCGCGGTAATTGGACCTCAAAGTCGGAAAATATGGAATTTTAAGGCGTTTTCTTTGACGGTCAAAAACATACACAATTTTCGTAAATCAATTAACGAGTTAGGTGTATAATGAAAGCCGACACATCAAACATTACAACACAGCCAACTTATTTGGCGGAATACACATTAGCATCGAAATAATACCAAAAATGTACCCTAGTCATTTTCATATTTTTTCATACTTTTTCCTTAAAAAATTAGGAGCCTCAAAATATGATCTTTTATATGTTACATTTATAGTCTGAAACACAAGCAAAAAACAAAAAGATTTTGAATTGCTCGAAACAAAAAAAATTAAAAACTTTGCATAGGCCCCATGGCGTGTGCAGTTTTCCACGCATCCTTTTACGCTTTCCGAACGTGTAAAAATTCAATATTAAAAAATATTAAAGAAATTCCAGCTCAGTTGTAAGTACACTCAAAGTGCTGAAGGAGAAATTTGGAGACAGGGTCATCTCACAGCGAGCGTTATTTCCTATTCGGACAGACATATAAATTGAGGGAATTTCTTAATTGAATTTATTGCTTTTGCTGTTCAAACATGTCAATTTAGTTTACTCTGTTATCGAAAATGTTATTGAAAAGGTTTTTATTTTGACAAAAGAATAGTTATTTTTCTGTTCACAAAGAAAACTTTCTTTAAAACATTAATTGAACATTTGGTAATATTTATTCAACATCTCTACTGACAATTTTAGAAACGAAATTTCAAAGCAAATAAATGTTAACAAACGTCTTTCGCTTCTGTCAGTTTCTCATTTTTGTTTGGGTTCCGTCAATTGTGAATGAATTTGTTTATCGATAAAAGCACAACTCATGGTTGCATGGCGAATCGGGCTCAATTTATGGTAAAGTTAGCACTAACTGAAACTTGCTAAATTAAGATTTTTGTATGACAAATTGAGTTCAATTTAGAGCTAAATTGAGAATAAATTGAGAAAATGTCTAAATTGCGCAATTAAGCTGACTGTCTGAATTATATTTTCATCAATTGGCCGTCACAATCAGGCGACTTAACTTGGACGAGCTCGTGGCCAACATTCGTGAATAGGAAGGATTCATTCATCCATTCATGAACAAATTAGAGGCAAAGAACACTGGGTGACAACTTTTGCGCCATCCTGTATTCGGGTCTATGTTTTTCTGTGGAATTTGTGGTATTACAACGGGTCATACAGTCGGTCATATAGGCCTTAGTGTGTTTCATAACCTAACTAATGTCTCTCCCAAACCCTGATCAGTTTCTTTTAGCCACCCACACAGAGAACTACATTTAGTCACCCTACATTTAGTCACCCATTTCATCATTTAGTTCGTGCTTAAACTTTCACTATTGATTTATAAAAATTATCCAGCAAAACTATAAATTTTAAAACTGAACAATTTCCAATTTTACTAGTTTAAAGTTTTTTAGTTTTCAATTTTAAATTTTTTTAGTTTTGTTTTTTTTTTTTATCTACAATCACATCAAACTCACCTTTTGATTGATGTAAAGTACTGGTCGAGAAAATCGTTGGCATAGTCCAGCACAACGTCCGCCTTGCGTGCTTCCACTGCTGCCACACCAAAACTCATAACGCTGCTCATACATGTTGCCTTCGAGCAG